>BHFT01048772.1:0-41626 GCA_004320025.1 Laticauda laticaudata
CCTGCTCGAGCAAGGGGTTGGTTTAGAAGACCTCCAAGGTCCCTTCCAACTCTGTTATTCTATGTTCTAAACCAGTGAAGAAACTAAATGTGGCATAGAAAAACATAGACACAATTTTCAGCAGAAAGCATACATTCACCATGATTAACAATCAATATAATGGGTTTAATTTTTTCACTTTTTGTTTAAAAACTGCAGATATAGAAACATGTGTTTTAATTAGAGAATGAATGTAACAATAAGACAGGTCATTTCATCGATCCATGCTATGAATCTTGGCTTCTCTTGTGTCAAAAAAGAAAATTTTATCCCCATAGTATTGAAGGGTTTTTGCAACCAAGCTCATAAAGAAACTTTTATTGATCAATTTTTGTTTCTCTAAGCATCCATCTGGACCAAGCAAGGGTCTTATACTCACACTCATTTAGGAAAGGCTAAGGTCCATCCAAATAAGAATTTTAGACTTCATTCAATTTCCTACTGCCATTTTTTTTAGTCCTGTGCTTCCTATCAAATGTCTCTATGAGTTTAGACCAGTTCTAGTTGTGCAACTACAGTATCAGCTTAAACTAACTTTTGCCTCTGGATATTTACCATATCTAACGTTATGAGGCAATTCCACTCCCAACAAAACTTCAATTACACATAGGCTACATCATGCAAGTTTACGAACCATACTTTCTGGATATCAGAGAAGGCGAATTTGTCTTTCTGAGAACCTGATTATTATGAGTTCTAAAAAAGATCACAATGCAATTTCTGTTTGTACTAGGGAGTGATCTCGCCTTTCCCCTTACATGCAATTATCAAATTGCAGAAGAAACTTTATTCTAGCTCATTAATTGCCATATTATCAGCATTACTTGAGGGGGAATACTGGGACACAACCAGGTATGTCAGTGCCCAAGGGCACGAAACAGGTGAAACTAAAACAATCGGTTATATGTGGCTACAGTCTCCATTCTGTTACTGTGTATAATGTGCTTATCAGATTAAATGTGGAGAAGGGCAAAGGAAGCTTGTGTGATTGGCCCATTGGCAGAGAGCCAGGCTCTACAATGCCAGTTTGTGAATGGTAATTCAATAAGTGCTAGCTGCATTCATATTTATATATAATTTTTATTTTAGCCAGATGTTGTATTGAGGTTGTATTTTGTTTTCTTGTGGCTCATCACAGTAACACAATTTTAATTTTATCACTGCGGTCATTACCCAAATTGGAATGTTCTGAAAGACTGTCGTTTTTACAATGTTGAACTTAGAGAAAAATATTTTTTTTAAATATAAATATAAATTAAAAATACAATCGAAGAAAGAAAATTATTTCTTATATTTTAAACTTACTGACAGTCAGTCGCTGGTTCACTAATGAATTCCCTGCTACAATATGAATACAATTTTTATTGTAAAATGTTTAATCTCTCTCTCTCTCTCTGTGTGTGTGTGTGTGTACACTGCTTCCCAGGGGGCAAAGAGGCAACAAAGTTTGGTAGGCAGGAAGATTAAAATGGGCCCTCCCTAGTAATTCACAGAGTATATCTTTATAGTTATGCAGCAGATAGTTGCTCTAGCTTGGGAAGATTCTGTCTATGGATGAACAACAATAAAGAAACTACTCGAAAGTAACTCCATATATCTTTCTTGGGGACTGACAGTATATCATATGGGTCAGTGAGCCATTCCAGTGTAGAAAACCTAATTGCCTTCTTTCAAATATATTAACTGATGAATTCAATATACCCTAAATACAATTTTTAATGAATCAACCTGAATTGCAGTTCTGTCAAAATCATTTAAATATTTTTATGGATAGGAATCCATTGATGGGGCTTTATGGAAATTCAGTTCTTTAGTCCAGGTTTGAAATATTCTAGAAATGTCAGTTTTAAAAATATTCTTGACCTTTTGACAAAGACATGTTTTTATTCTGTCATAGTTAACTTATTTATTTACTGTATTAACACTGCATGATTAATTCTCAAATATCATGTATTTATAAGTGATTTTAAAAATGAGCACTTTAGCCTTATATTCTCCTATGTTCTCTTCTTATAGATCTGGCAGTAAAAGTCAGTTATTATTAGATGATCCATGTTTAAATTCTCCTCATGACACTTTCTTCTATGAAAGAGAGCAGTAAACAAAAAATAGGAAAAGGACTTCATTTTGTGTTAAGTACAGTTAACAGCACCTACAAATGACAGCATCATAGGACCAGGAATATATATGCCTCTTAATTCTATTTCCTATTAGAAAATTAGACTGTGCATTATCTTTAATCTGTATTGCTTTAAACTTGTTCCATAACAAAGTAGAATTACAAGTTTACCTGCAGTCATGTTGCAAAGCATGGGAATAGTATGCATAATAATAAAACAAATCCTTTTTACCTAAGAATCTAGTACAACCCAGGCTTAGTTTCATTATCAGCTGTTAATATGATACAGATAAAAGTCACAAGATGTTTAAAAATGTTTAGTAGAATCTGGAGAGTCAACCATGAAAAATAGCAGTCTTTACATTTTGATCTTTTCTGTCCAAGTTTTGTTTTGGTTAGAATAATATGTTATTGAGCAAGCGTTTAAAATAAGCATTTCAAAATTAAGAAATTCAGCTCTAATTTGGCCTTATCGCATTGTGCAAAGAGAAAAGTACCCAACAAATTACCTTCAACTCAATGACAGACACAGAATCCATTCCTTCTTGGAATGGAACAACTCGCTACAGCCAATTCACCACAGGTCAACTCAACATGGCCAATTCTCCACTGGACAACTCATTGCAGGACAATTCAACAATTCAATTTAATTATTTAAAATTATTTTTAAAATATTTTAATTTTTGTCATTCATATTTCATTTTGTCCCTTTGGCATCCTTTGTCTATTCCACTATTTCTTTGATATTAGTGTAACTCTTGACCCCTGGCGAGTTGTCACATGGTGAATTGGCCGTGGCGAGTTGTCCCTTGGAGAGTTGGCTACAGCAAGTCGGCCTCAGCAAACTGGCTGTGGCAACTTGACTGTAGTGAGTTGTCATAGAACTTTCCTTCTAGGTGTGTAACATCTGCAATGTACAAAAAAGGGGCGGGGCCTATATTCTTCCATCATAATTATCCTTTCTTCATGTTGATTTTCCATATGCCTCTGTCATGCCCCAGTCGGAGTCTGAATCTGAGAGGGAAGATGAACAGCTGACAGAGAGCGGGAAAGTGGCTTTGTTGGCTGTGGAGGAAACTGGGATAGGACAAAGTCAGGCTGGGCAGATCAGGGGAGAGGTAGAACAAGGGAGATGGGGTTCAGGGGAAGACCTAAGGCATGCAGGGAAGAATGCAGAAGAGAGCAATGTGGGTTGTGTGGCTTATGAGGAAGGGCCTTGATTCCTTTCACAAAGCACACCTAGGGATGGATTTTAAAGGAGAGGCAGTTGGGAGGGAACAAATGCTGAATTTGTCTAATATTGTTTTAGCATTTATTCCTGGCATTCCTCATATCTGTGTGAATTATTGCCATGCTTCTATGTGCTTATCTGCCTTGCTGAATTATTGGACTAATTATCTTGCCTTGCTGGAGTGATTGATTGCAATCATTTTGCTTACAGCATTTGGACTGGAGAATCTGCAGTCAGAGGCTGTTGTAGGTTCGTGGGACAGCTTTTCTTTAGGCCGGAGAGTAACCGGGAAGTTGGGAACAAAGTTGGAACAAATAAAGGGACTCATACCTATTTTCTGGCTGTGTTGCCTTTGTGCCATGCCCCAGGTCATCACAGCCTCCATGGCAAATATCACAGCTTTAACATAATGACCCTCAGATGTCTAAATTGGAGTTTATGAAAATTATACCCCAATATAGTGTTGGGACTCTAGACTGGGGAAGACTGGAGTTATATTTTAGTCTGATCAGTTCTAGACCAAGAATCCTTACATAATTACATATTAGCTGTGAAATAGTACAATTGCGTAGTCTGTTCAAATACTGTTTAATGTCATTGCCATAGTGTCATTCTTGAAATCTAATTCTGCAGTTATTCATGAAATAATAACTCGGTTTCATTCAACAGATCTATATCAATCTCTGAAAGAAGGCTAAAGATCAAGGATCAATCACAGTTGTTTTAAGTACCTGATTTTAAAAGGGCATGTTTTAATAGAGATATTAAAGGGCAGGTTTCAAAACTGAATACAGGGAAGGCAAAAGAATAGTTTAGGTATATGTAGGAGTATAAATCCAAACTTTACTAATAAACAGTAAGATTCATAACAATCATGAAGTGTAAGGGCGAAAAGGTGTGTCTAGGAAATATCTGAACTAAAGAAAAACTAGGAGTACCGTATGAAACAGCTAAAGCAAAGTTTTTTCCAATTTTTCTTTAATTTTAGGCATGTTTCAGGGAAAATGACAAAATTTCTACTTCAGGCAGACGTGTCCACTAGTCAGCTGATTCTTCATAGAGATAAATAGGAATTTGTGTTCTGGTAACAGAAATTGCTTAGCGTGCAACAACCCAACAACAAATGAATGCATCATAGACACATCTTGACAAATTAGCCACACCACGTAATGATGCTAATCCCATATCAGATGGGATGGAAACAAGAAGGTAACATCCCACACTCTGCAGTGTTTTGGATTAGAAAGCAAAGTCTTTCAAAGGATGTGGGGTTAGTGTAATGCATTATCCAAAGGTATCTTTTTCCGGGATCATGCACAAGCTATGAAATATTTAACCTGTTCCTTTTTTAGGCAAGCAACATTATGCAAAACATAGGAAGACCACAAATGTACAAAATAACAGATGAAATAATATATAATCTAACTAAATTTAAACACTTACAGCATATCTTTTTATTACACGTGCTTAAACCCACGGCCATTGCATTAACTTATTTTTATGTTTTATGAGACATGACCAATTCTTAATCTGTGTGATCAAATGGGCAGAAGTAATAAGTCCTGTAATAAATGCTCATTTTCACTTCTTTCAACATTCACAACAGACAACGTAATATCTCTAAGTTTTCAATTAGCAGCCTTTAAATCTGTCCACCCATTTTCTTTTAAGCATTGTAACTAAGAAATAAACATTATTCTCCTTGCTTTAATTTTTCACCATTTATGTTTACCTTGTAACTGTTCACTCCCGCTAACCATCAAACGTAACTATCACAGTCTGATGAATTTCAGGTTCCTATTCTGTGTTGCATTGTATAAGCTACCATCCATGTCAACTATTCACCTTTTCAGTCAACAAATATCACTTGTATACAGAAGTACAGACAGATATACATCACTAACCAACACTTTTAATGTCACTCTGTATATTTCTCCAAAGATACATTGCACCTATTGGGCAGAATCACATTTCCTTGTTTCACTCCCTATGGGAAGTTGAGCCAGTTGCTAAACTTTCCACTTCTTTACATGCATGATTTGTAGGCAGGTTTGTCTACAATTCTGGACTTTTTTCGGAAAAGGGACAGTTGGTTTAAAGAATCTGTGACAGTTCATGCCCATGTACTCCAAGCACTTTTTGCCCTCAAGTGCTGCACAGCCTGTGATCTATTTATCTACAGCAGCCCTTGCAAGATATAGTTTCCTTTAACTCAGCGAGGCATTCCTAAAATGTTCTTTTTCTAATTATTCTGTTCAGTCAACTCCAATTTAATGCAGGTAGTCCTCAACATACATCCACAATTCAGCCCAAAATTTATATTGCTAAGTGAGAAACTTGATAAGCAAGTTTTGCCCCATTTTACAACTTTTCTTACTAAATTTGTTAAGTGAATCACTGCAGTTGTTAAATTAGTAACACACTTGATATTGATATTGAATCTGGTTTCCCCATTGATTTTGCTTTTCAGAAGGTTGCAAAAGGTGATCTCATGACCTTGGGAGACATTGCAACCAGCATAAATGTGAGCATCTGAATGTAAATCACCTGACCATGGGGATTCTGCAAACAATAAAGATGAAAAATTGTCATAAGTCACTTTTTTCAGTGCCGCTGTAACTTCAAGTGGTCACTAAGCAAACTATTGTAAATCGATGACTTATAGTTAGTATGCTTCTACCCATGAATGGTAGACCAGCCCTTTGCCCTCTAAGCCCTTTAAGGACACCAAGGACCAGTTTATATAGGGAGAGGTTTTTCTGTGGATCAGAGGGGTTGTGGTTTCGCATGCTGCCTGCATCCCACAGATGGGGCTTTGCTTGTTTGCGTGGACAAGCAGTTTCTGGCATGCCATGGACCAGTGCCGGTCCATGGACCAGGGATTGATGACCCCTGCTCTAGGGTACCAGAGTTCTTCCTATCTCTGGAATTATAGGTAGTCCTTGCTTACCAATTGATTTGTGCAGTGATCATTTGATATTACAAGAGGTCCTTAGTGCTCTCTGAGCTTAGTCGTTTTCTTGCAGAGATTTCATTACACAAACTAGATAATGTCATCAGTGCCAGTCTATTACATAGTTTGGGTAATGAAACATCTGCAAGAAAAACCACCAAGCTCAGAGAGCAGCAAGGACTCCTCACTTTAACCTTAAGCTACAAATATTCTCCTTTAGTGATGTTACAACAGTTTTTAAAAATTACAATCAATCCTTGAATTTACAGTTGTCCTAGCATTCCAGTCACATCTGCGCACTTCGCAACCAGCTTGCAACAAGAAGTGTTAGTGGAGAAGGCAGAAGTAAAATCTTAAATTGCAATCATGTGATTTTTCCCCCCCTTGTTTAGTAACTGCATTGTTTCCTTTAATGATCCCAGGGCAAGATAGATGGTAAGCCCATTGCAGTCATATGATTTTCCTTTTAGCAACAGAGTTGCCAGTCCCAATTCTGGTCATTGATCAAGGACTATTTGTACACCTTTTACATGATATTTATTCCCATTTATTAATCTAGTCAAAATAAGGAAAGGAAAAAACAATTAAACTGCAAAAATCCTTGAATCAAACATAAAGAGGAAAAGAACAAATTGCAGCAAAGAGTTCCATCCTGCATCATAATTACAGTGCTGTTTTAATATTAAATTACTGAGTCATTCAATTTCTACTGAAAAAAATGTAGTCTGTCTTTACATAAATTACATTGACATTTTCATTCTCTAATATACTGTAGCTTGGTTTGTTGTGACAAGAGTCTAAATAAGGCTGGGAGGAACTTTTATGAATCAATGAAATAGTAACAATAACCTATTATTCTACAGTATATACTTCAATAAACTAATCAGTTGAAAAATGCTCAGTGTGCGTCACATGAATATACCCTTCAAAGTGTGTATAGGTACAAGATAGCAAAGGTAAAGGCTGAAGTGGTAGAAAAATTCATTTTGATGAAACACTCATGTTTGCTTGCATAACATTAAAAACTAGAATGGGATAATCCAAATTAATTTGTATCCTAAAGTCAAAAAACTATTAGTAAATACAATACAGATGTGTTCCTTTGTAAGTTAAAATTCAAGTAATATTACAAATATGGACTAATTATCAAGTATTCCTTAAATGTTTGATGCCAAAATTAAACCAGCAACTTTCCTGGCATTCAAGCAATCCTCATTTCTACTGAATGTCTAAAACTTTGTTGTGGAATTTATAATATATTGTTGGGTGACGAAGCTGAAATCCGAGACAAAGTTACGAAGATGCAGATAGATGCAGACAGAGATATGCACTCTTTTGTATCTGCTATAAATTTGTCATAATAAAAAGTACAAAGAACTTGTCTGGGTACTAATATCTGCACCTTTTAAAAAGTGATTGAAAAATTACTGAATTATCTGCAGCCTGCTTATAATTGCAATAAATAAAAAACAAAAATAATTTATAAAACTATGATGTTGAGGGGGATAATTATCAATTAGGACATGAATTTAAAATGTAACAAAGAAATGTAATGCAATCTAGAAGATAAGAATAGGAAGCAGGTAAATAATAAATGGAAAATGTATCAATGATGAGAAATCATTTCATTCACAAATGGATGAAAATGTGATTAATGTGATAATGGGATAAGTAGTCAAAAAGATGGGCAATATAAGTATCCTAAAACAAATTAAATATTTGAGCTGAAGAAAACTGAAAACAATTACAATGTTAACAAAGGGCCCTCTTGTTTCATAATGGACACATGATACCAGATGTAGCTTTTTTGTAATAAAACTCACAAAGAGACCTTGTCTATCATTTTTTTAATGAGAAAAATGAAATGTTTTTATATGTAGGAGTGTGGCACTCTAAAGCTAAATATTTCATCTTAGAGTTTATTCAACATGCAGATGCACTTCTACTTCCTTTCCCCGAGATTTCTCTTCATTGGACAGAGAGGAAGCCATTAATAAAACATTTCATTGATTCATGGCAAGACTGGCCAGTCATAAAATTCATAAAATTTTATTATTTAACTGTATTAATAAAGAGCTATCTAGAAGAAATACCAATAGTATATTTGAATATGATTGCAGTTCAATTTGTTTCTCTATATTTGCAAGTATTTAAATGTCAGTAAATATTTCCCCAAACTTTGTTGTGCTACCTTGGCATAATGAAGCATCAAAAGAAATATTTCAGTTTTCCCAAATATTACAACCCTAAAACTATCATCTTGTACACCTAATTATTCCAGAATATTGTACAAAATGATGGGATAATGCATCAGATCGTCCTGTTGAATAAATTGTGAAAACTCCAGTAAGTCTTTGGCAAATAATTTGAGCACCCAATGTCCAAATAACAGAAACTGACTTGTCTTTCCATAATTAAGAGATAAATTTA
The DNA here is from genome assembly GCA_004320025.1 of Laticauda laticaudata. Lineage (NCBI taxonomy): Eukaryota > Metazoa > Chordata > Lepidosauria > Squamata > Elapidae > Laticauda > Laticauda laticaudata. The sequence continues at coordinate 8,773 of BHFT01048772.1, forward strand.
TCACTTGTTTTGGCTAAAAGATTTAGCATTTTCTCCCTGCCTAATCAAAGTTTCAGGTGCTCTTTTTAGTTACCCTTAGTAAAGAAGTTATTTTGGTATAATAACTGCTAGTTTGAGGTTATACACAAAAATGAAAATAAAAATAATTGTAAAGAAGTAGGTTGCAGAGTTCATTTTTTAAAAATATGAATGTTATGGCTCCTTCCTCTTTATGTACTTAGATACAAAGCAAGTTTTCATACTAACAGTCATGCATGTCTGATGTGTACATTCAATGTTGAAACATTTTAGGCAACCTATTGTACCCCCTCATTTGTTCATTATCACCCATAATATCCTGAAAAATGAAGTTTCAAAGTTTCAAAATCTATTGCAGTATAGACCGGAATCTGTTTTGAAAAATTAATTAATTTACTTCCACATGCAACGAGTAGACCCATCTAATGAATTTACTTGGATCATAGCCTAGATATACTGCTCTAATACTAGCAGCAAGTAACAAAAGGTCATTAAAAGTATCTTATGTCATGGAGTTAGCACAGTTAACCTGTCAGACACATTTTGGTTTATATTAAGAATGCTGGATTGTGCTGGCAATATAGGTTTTCATATTTTAAGAATGCTGGATTATTTTAGTCTTATTTCTTACAATAGCTAAGTGCATTAGAATTAGCCAGTGAAAAAAATCTAAGTAAACTGTAGAATCCAACACCTTTTAAACCAACAGTCACATCACATCAGTCCTTTTCTAATTCTTTCTTTAAAAAATATCTGTCCTCTACATGAGGTTCCCGTTGACATCCCAGTGTTTTAGAAGGCTGTGATTGGCTGGAATTTTATACTCTATAACTATCATTAAATGTTGTACCTTATGATTCTTGACAAAATGTATCTTTTATGTACACTGAGAGCATTTGCACCAAGACAAATTCCTTGTGTGTCCAATCACACTTGGCCAATAAACTATTCTATTCTACTCTATTCTATTCTATTCTATTCTGGAATGATTATAGATCCTTATGTGTACTGTATGTAGGTTTTGCCCATTTTTATCTGCTTTTGCTCCTTTATTATATTATTTTGTCATTTTCCCCCTGGATTTTTATTTTATTTTATTTATTTTGTGAACCATCAAAGTTGTCGGGAGTCAGTACTATACAAATTTTATTATTATTAACAACATGCATGTCTGATTAGACAAAAAAGTAATAAGTCTTCTGGAATGAACAAATTGGTTACACGGTTCAATGAATGCTAAGTCATATCAAATGGAAAAGATATATTTTGCAATATTCCGTGTACATGAACACTGACTATATATACTGTTTCTTACAGCCTCCACCCTGGAATAAAAATCTTGAGCTTCTTAGTGACGATATAATCCTCTTTGGAACATTTCAAATGCATTCACTCTAAGGATAAAAATCTATCATCCTGTATCAAGATCATGTATTTCCTTTAGCATCCTACCTAGTTACAGAATGAATAACATCTTTTGTGGGCCCTCAGATAAATGCACGTGAGTTCAGTGCCAAGACAAATGTGACACTGTCACATCACTTTGGGAAAAAAGAAATGCTTACAGAATTATCTGAGTTTCATTTCACAGTTCATTGGGCGTTGCCCTTTCATGCAGAAGAAATGTTGCCAAACTCCTTTGCAATGAAAGCATTATCAAAAGTCAGTAGCGTTATCATGATAATTCTTCAACGTTCATCACATCCAACTTTTTAGGCAATTCCATAGATGTTTGGGTATGATTACCACAATGAAAATTAAATCTGTGACTTGCAGCAGGATGACTCTATTATGGTAACAAATCCACCCCAACAACTCATTTTAATTCATGTTTTGATTATTATTTCACATGATAAAAATATAGATAAAAGGGTTGTATCTTGTAAACAAGTTATTACTTCTACTAAGATTACACAAAAACTGCAAGTGCTTATGATGTACATACTGTAATGCGAAAAAGAATGAATCAATCCAGGCAATGCTATGCAAGCATTTGGGAATAACACCATGCCATAAAACTGACATAGCACTGCAGAGGTCTTGGTAAATAAAACATTTGCTGCAATGCCCTGAAAACTTTTCGCAACAAAAACATTTGTTCTGCTCTCATTTCATTTACTTGTCTTTCTCAATTAAGATTTTCATATATCGAGTGAAGAAGAATGATATGTTTGGGCCAGATATTCATCCAACCTCAAATCTTGCAAATCTGAAATAAAAAATGGTGTAAATCAGGGGTGTCAAACTCAAGGGTGCTTAGATTTAGCACTTGGAGCTACCCTGGAAACAGCGAAGGATCGGCTCTGGGTGCCTCTGCCAGCAAAAATGGAGCTCGGGCCGCATGCGGCCCTCCTGAGCTCAGTTTTCCCTGGCAGGAGGCCGTCGCAGCCAAAAAGAGAGCTCGGAAGCCCATTTTCACTGGCAGAGCGCTCAGGCCATCACAGGATCCCCCAATGAGTGATGTCAAGCTGGCCACGCCCACCCAAGCCACACCTACCCGGGCCCCGAGGTCAAACACAACCCTTGTGCAGCCCTCGAGTAGGTGTCATACCTTCAACCCCTGGTGTCATACCTTCCTTCAGAAATAAACCATTCAATTTGAATGCATCTGACAATTACCAAGGAAGGGGATAAGTCTGAACCTTGTGTCATACTGAATTTCCTAATAGGTATCAGCCAATATTATATCCAGATGTAACTGAAGAATCTACAATTAAATATTCCACAATTTCATTTGTTAAAAAATTGAACAATGAAATATTAGCAGGAAAAAAAATCTGTTTTTGGAATGTAGGTAAGGGAGGAAATTGTTGGCATAAGTCGACTTGATGGGCAAGCTCTACTATAAACACACCATTACTTTCTAGTGCACATTAATGATGTTGCAATTTTCCATCATGAATAAAAATACTGACATGCTCCTCCCTGGTATTTTTGCAGTTTCAACTACCAATCCGATTAAAGCCAATTTACTAGCACAGGCCTGTAAGAACAGCCACATCACTAGATCTTCAAAGTCCCTTGAACGCAATTCAGTGCGGTGTACAATGTACACTGTACATGAAGAGTAGCATGGAGCAGAATAGCAAGTGTAAAATAGGAATATACTACCTCCTTTGTTTGCATTTCTGCAGACAAGGCCCCAAATTTAAGTTCCTCCCCAGCTGTACAAACCTCCCTGTGAGGGCAAACCTAAAAAAAGTATCCCTCCCCAAATTCCTCAGGCAGAGCAAATACACCTTCTAACCCCCAAATACACAATATATAAAGGAAACTAAATGCCTTCCTAGTCAGGTTTACAAATCTGGATTATAAATATCCAGACTATCACTAGAAGGCAGCCAAAAATAAAATAAAAAATAAAATAAAATGAATTTTTTCTACCTTCCCCTCAAAAGCCTCCGGATTTATTTATTTTTAACAGTCCGGATGACCACCTACAAGGAAAGTAAGCCACAATTTGGAGGAACGGGGTGGGGGGGTCAGCTTTCCTTGACAGAGAAGCCCTTCCTTGCACCATCCTAGCTGTCGGCTGTTGGTGTTGTTTTTAATAAAGGGCGCACGACTTCCAAGATTTTGGATTGAAATGTCTTCAACTCTCCTCCTTGCAAGACGGTCTCTCCTCCTCCTCCTCCCAATCCTCCCTTGGTAGGCCGTTAGGTAAGCCAGGGAGCGCCGCACCGGACAAAGGTAAAACTTCACGGGAACCCGCAGAGAGGAAGATTCCACACCTTTCAACCGACTTCTCCGTCTCCTTCCCCTCGCAGGCCTGCCTCAGAAAAGCCCGACTCCCCTTCTTCGCCCACCTGGGACCCCAAGTTCGGCCTTTACATACATACATACATACATGCTATACATGTGGACACACACATACACACCCCCCTCTTGTTTTTTTTTTGTTTTGTTTTGTGTTTTTTTGTAACCTCCCGCTTCTAAGAAGACCCTCGGCAAGTATAAAAAGCCCCGAGAGGCTCGGAGCCACTTCCACCCGCGCGCGCGCCTCACCTGACGGCGACGCGGACGGCGCTCTCGTCTGGGCCGGTCGACATGGTTCAAAAAGGCTGAAGCAAGCAAACGCTCGGAGGAGCATTCAGTCCAAGCAGAATTTTTTTTTTTTGGGGGGGGGGGGGGAGGGTGGGAGAACTANGGGGGGGGGGGGGGGAAGGAGACCCGTAAATCCAAACAGGTGGGGAGGAGAGAGAAGGTGGGGTGTCTTGTAACGTGCACGCCCGCCCGCCCGCCCACCCTCGAAGAGAAGCGCTTTCGAGGAGCCGGGTTGCTGCTCCTGCTGCTGCTGCAGCGACGGCGGCGGCTTTTGCCTTCGCTTCACCTCCTCCTCCTCCTCCCCCCCAGCCGCCACCACCGCCACCACCTTCGGCTCTCTCCAGCCATTTTAGGTGATCGCCTGAATGAATAGGTGCTGCAGCGGCGGCGGCGGCGAGAGCTTGTCGTCCTCCGCCCACTCCGGCGCTTTATAAACGCTTGGACTAGCCGAGGAGCCGGGCGTCCGCCTCGGGATTTCTGCAAAGCCGTCGCCGATGATGATGATGATGATGATGATGCGCACCGGTGGCGGCAGCCGCACCAGGGAAATGCGAGCGGTCGGCGGCTCTCCCCCAGCCGCCGCTTCAGCTTCTCTCCAGAAGCCGCAGTGCGAAACGAAGCCCCTCCTCTTGCCGCCGCCTCAGTCTGCTCGCTTCGCGGCGCCCCGGCGAGCTCGGTTATCACCGTCGACGTTGCTGTCGCTCCTCCTGGCGGGGCGGAGTCACGCGCTGGCCTTTCCGCGCCGGCGCCGCGGGCGGAGTCGCGGCCGAACGGTGGAAGCGGCTCCCTTGGGTGTTTTTTGTTTTTTTGAGGGCGAACGCGCGGGTTCGTCGATGCGGCCTCCTCCTCTTTGTGGAGAGGAAGAGGCTGCTGTTGGATGTTTAGCCCTTTCGCCCCCTCTTTTTTTCCCATTGGAGACCACGACCTTATTCTACGGGGTCTGTATACTCCTGTCGTAGGAGGGTAGTTGTTGCGACAGGTGGCGGCGCTTACCTGACGTTGGCTTGTTTCGGAAACAAAAACTAAACGGGGGGGGGGGAAGAGCTGGCTAAGAGTAAAAATCGCAGGGAGTCAAACAATATTCTGGAAGAAATTCACTGATGTCGCGAAAGAAAAAAAAACCTGCATGGGTTCACCATGAATAGGGTGGAGGATATATGTTAATCAGAATAAAGTTGGAAGGGACCTTGGAGGTCTTCTAGCCCAACCCCCTGCTGAACCCTACCATTTCAGACAAGTGACTGTCCAGTCTCTTCTTTAAAATCTCCAGTGATGAAGCACCCACAAATTCTGAGGGCAAGCATAATGTCCTTTTTACAAGTAGTCCTCGACTTGCAACAGTTCATGTCGTGACCTGAATTACAACGGCACTGAAAAAAAGGAACTTATGACCGTTTTTCACACTCGTGACTGCGTGCAGCGTCTCCATGGTCATGTGGTGCTTGGCAATTGGTTCATAAAGGTTGCAGTGTCCTAGTCATGTGATCTCCTTTTGTGACTTGGCAAAGTCAATGTGGAAACCAGTATTACTAATTTAAGAACTGCAGTGATTCACTTAAACAAATGTGTTGGGAAAATAGGACAAAACTCAATATATTTCTCACTTAACAACATAAATTTGAGGCTCAATTGTCGTATGTTAAATACGACCTGTACTTCTCTGTACAGCAGACATAGCCTTAAATATTACCTAGCTTTTTGATGACTGTATATTTTATTAGACAAGTCATTGACGCGTCCATGTATTATCTTGTCAATTGTTTCTTTTTCCCCTCATCAAGAGACTCAACTGCCCTAGATTATTTCCGGATTCCAGGCATCAGCTTTAATTGAGCCCTTCTAATCTATAATGACTTATCACACATTCCCAGAGAGAAATGGAAAAACCTGAAAGACTCGCTTCTTCAGTTGAAGCTTCTTGGATGAGAAGTGAAACATCCTCAAAGAAAAAACAGAAATTCCAGTTGCCTCTTGAAAAAGCACTTTTAGGACAACTCCATGACCTAGATGACTGAGAATCTCCATAGGTAATGCAAAAAAAGATAATTTGGACCAAATGCTCTTGAAATCAGGAGATTTGATTAAATTGCTTTTAAAATACACATTTAGTTGAAAGTCTGGTTTATCTCATGAGACCTAGTAGTCCTGCGTTAGGTCATTCCTACAAGAATCATTCTAAAGGAATATTGTGTGGATATTTTATGAATATTTTATGGACCATGGAGATGGTCCAGAAGAATGTGATGGTTGATAGCATCAAGACATTTAAAATGTCACGGAGGATCAATTGTGTCATACTTATTCTGCCTCCCTTTACTGAAGTTATTTACCAGTATGACTGGTTTTGTCTATCAACAGGAGACAAAAGCAATTTCATTAATCTGACTTTGCTAATTTGTGACAGATTTTAAAACTCTTTGAGCCAATAATGGTTTTGTGGTGTTCAGGTCTAAAAGGATTATATTCAGTCATTTAATGTTAATGGTTAGTATGACTAATTTACAAGGTATAAAAATGCTGTTTGGTAATTAACAAAGAGCCCAGGTGTCTTTTGATTCCTTTGATATTTTGATCCTCTTCTATTCTTTCCACTGTGATAATTCCATATCAGTTCACAAAGATTTCCTCAAACTGAATATATTCCAGAGGATCCTCCCAACAAAGTGATTTTAAATATTCTGGCAATTTGAACTAGAGTATCTACTACAGCCTCACTGTAACCTGTATAAACAGATGTTCACAAGTAGCATTCATGAGAATGTATCATGTTTACACCAATCTTCCTGAATTTGGTGTCCTCCATATATTTTGGAATTATAACCCCCAAATTCATAACTAAACAAACAAGTCCAGGTGTGGATCTTCTGCAGCTACATTTAGCTATTTCTGGGAAAAAGCGAAACGCTCTTTGCAAGAAAAGAAGCAACACATCTACATCAGCAATATTATACAAATAGAAATGAAGATCTTTGTGAGAATCCATGAAATGTTTGATCTCTGTCATGTATAGTCAGGAAGTATATAGTTGCACTGCACCTGGAAAGCCACTTAAATTTGCAAACTGATTTGAGATCACATTTTCCACTTTTTAAAAATGAGACATTATACCAAATTGCCAGTGCCTCAGTCCTCGCTCAAGTGATAGAAACCAGCAAGATATATTAAAGGTACTCGATGTTATCCACAATCAGTGGAATAGCTTGCCTCCAGAAGGTTTTACAGGTTTTCAAGAGATGGTATAAATACCGTGTTTCTCACAAAAAAAGGCCGGGCCTTTTTTTTTTGACCCCCGAAAAAACGGCTAGGCTGTCTTTTCGGGAGTGACTTAATTCCCCCCCCTTGCAACCTCGGGTGGGTGGGCGGCGACGGCTTGGATGTTGACCTCGGTGTTGGTGGGGCACTTTGTATCAGGAGACCTTCCGCTGTTGCTTTACCTTCTCCCCGGGTGAACATACGACAAAAGGGTGAAACATTATTACTTTCATAGAGAAGTTCAGTTCAATGTTAAAGAGGATGCAGACTGCCATAATTTCTATTTTTAACCATGTACATGAGAATCATTAGCAGCTGGAAGGTATTCCCACATTTCCAAATAATAAGAGTCATGTTTCCATAACAGAGTATTTACCTTTTTAAACGTTGCATGAAAGAGTATAATGTTGGTTTAGGAATATAAATTGAAATATATGATTCCTGGTAATCTTTAATGGACTTTTACTGATCAAAACTAAAACAATGAGGTTTGAAAAATTTGTTTATAGATAGAAGATGAGCTATGGGTAGAGACCATTTGTTATATTTTAAAAGAAAGTGATGTTACTGAAATTGTTTATACTTTGTGAAGAGGGAAATCATTTCTTTATACATTTTTTTCTTTGTTTTCTATTTTTCCTTTCTGTACTTTGTATTTTTTCTTTTTTTTCTTTTTAATTTGTGTTAGCTTTTATCTTTCCAACTGTAATTTTTAATAAAACTACTATTAAAAGAGAGAGAGAGAGAGATGAGTTTTAGACTCTGGGGCATAAATGGTTTGCCACTGCCTTTTTCTATTAAATTTTCTTATCTTCCAGTCTATTTTCTGGTGGTCTCCCATCCAAATATTAATCAGGTTTAATCGTGCAGCCATATTTGAAACAATATGAGTATGTTTTAAATAAGAAATATACAAAACAATCTTCTATATTTCTTCTACAGAATTGGCAAGTCAAATTCATGAAAATCCATATCATACTAAATTTAAGAATTGATTAAAATCCAAGACACAAGTTGTAAAATCAAAATTTATTCTGATTTTTATATAGAAATGCCTGCTGTTCAAGGAAAAAAATAAAATTTCTGACTTCATATTAAACATTTTAAATTCATTGTTTCAAATAACTGAGGTTCCTTGTTGTCTAAAACACAGCCACAGCTGGCAAGGTTTTTTATGCACAGATGCAAGGCAAGAATTCTTCATTATTTAAACATTTTATCAGTCTATGTCAGGGGTGTCAAACCTGTGGCCTGCGGGCCACCTCCATTCCTGTTGTAGCGAAGGGGAAAGAAGTCACAATACCTCAGGTGACAAAGTGAGTTTGACACCCCTGGTCTATATGGTTAGATTCAGAGGGCATGTCTCCTTATTACTTTATATATACCTACAATTTATTCTTTATTTCAGACACCATATTGATTGCAGATAAGCACTTATGGAATGAAATTAAATGTGATGAATAAATATGTCAAACTTATGCTATTTTAAATAAAGGAGACATATGTCTCACCCTCAGGAAACAAACTTAAATGGAAAACTAATGCAACAAAAACTGCTCCAATTTTCTATTGCACCTACCAGTACTAACTTTCAGTTATCTGTTATGTGCACATCTATTTACTATTTATTATTTACTGAATGTAATCTGACACAAAATTATACACTTTATTTTTTTGCTGAACAGATCCCCACCATTATCTCTCATATAAGAATTTGTACATCTTATAGGCTTCTGCATTTCTTAAACTTTCTTATTCTTATGTATTTGAATCTTTCAACAATTACCTGGATCCTCACAGAGTAAAATGTCTTGGTGGGATTAATACCACCCCTCCCCCTAAGTTAGGCGCTTTTCAGAGAATTAACTGCCACTCTCCTTTGATTCAGAGAGACAATGAAAAGTTATTTATGAGCAGGTCAATCTTCTGCTCCTTTAAATAACCACTTATCCCTCAGATTTATACAATTGAATTAATTGTTAGCCTAGTACTATTCTGGGAAAGTGAATAGGATCCCATATTGCTTCTTGTTCTGTTTTAGAAGCAGATTCAATGCAGCCAATTAACTTGTAGTACAATAAGGCAGCGGGGAGGGGGGGGAACAAAAATAATAACTGAATATCATGAGGAGCCCCCCAAAAAAGGATTCCCATTAAAAATGTACAAGTGCCAGAAATTAGGATAACATATTTTACAGTCTAAAGGGAACTTCATGTTAGTCTGCAATATAATTATTGGTAGACATAGAAACTTTTTTTAAAAATCTTCTAGTTATCCAGTCACCATAATGCTTAAGAACCATAGCGGTCCTAGGGAAAGATAAAAAGAAATGAACAGGTTACATTTCTCATAAGCAAAATTGCCATATTTACATACATATTTTTTTCATTAACTATGCCACAGAATGAGATCTATGCTAATGTTATTTTGTATCTCTAAGTTTATAATAATTCAGAATTGACAAAAAAAATTCTCAATCCTTGGAAAATTAAGGTACATTTGTTTCTGAAAACACTGCAGGCATAACTATTAGTTAATTAGCTGGGTTCATAGGCAACTTAATTATGCAACTTGGAAAAAAAAATTGTGTTCTTTTCTTCATTTATTTCACAAGAGATTGCCCTAACAAAAAGAGGCTTTCCCTTTTTTTAGCTACAAAACAATCCCTCTGTGGCTATGGATATATTCTTCCACCCTTCATACCAGATGATAGAACTAATCATTGAGGAAGATAGCATACGGGACCATTTCATTTTGGAAAGATTCCAAATTTGTAAGTTTATTAACCTGAATAGAAGTCATGACTTCGTTTGCCAGGACAGAAAGCTTTCCAGCAACAGACTTCACTCCTTGTTTAAACTGAGTCATATCAGGAGCAGCAGGCAAAACATTTGAAATACTGTAATTGCCTAAAGACAGAGATTAAAAAAACAGAAAGATGTTAGCGTGTAGCTCCAAAAAACCATTTGAAAGGAATAATCTCAATACAATAAAGTTGATTTGTATCAAAAAGATTGTTTGATATTTGAACAAATAACCAGCTTCTACATAGATTTTTATTCAGTACTCCTTCCACAATATATTTCCTTTTAAACGACCAAAGACAACATTAAATCAGAGAAATAAAGCTTATAATAACTCTCATCCAAACTGAAAATGAAGAATGAAACATGGGAAACATGGGGAGCCTTTGCCTGCATCATTCCCAAGCTACAGGATGGATTCCTTCAAAGTGTTCACTTTCTTTACCTTTTGGAAACGTATAAAGCTACATCTCTTTAGCTGGGCTTTTAATGGTTAATGTTTTCATTATTTGTGTTTCAAATAATTTGTTACTGCTTTTCTTTTTTAAATCTTGCATACCTGTGCTTTAAATCAAAAGCCACCTTATTAAATGGAAAGACTAAGCGGAACGAGCCATGTAGTTTTCTTTGCAAAAATGTTGAAGTGGTATGACCTTGCTTTCTTCAAAGATAACATAATGTTTTGACTTCGCAGTGCAGCTTGAAGGTAGTCCTTGTGTTATGCCCACTCAGTCAACAACTGTTCAAAATTACGGTTGTGCTAAACAAGAAGAATTTAAGACCAGTCCTGTTCTGACTGCGATCCAGGCGCTCGGGTGCTTGTAATTATGATGTAATGAGCCATGATCATGTGATTGCAATTTACAACATTCCCTGCTGACCTCCACAAGCAAAGTCAGTAGTCATTGGGTCTCACGTATACGACACCAATTAATTTAAACTCTTTTTATGAAAATAAAATAGCTGTGGCAATGGTGGAATGAAAGGGCCAATTGCCCTGTCACTCTGCTTGTGTATAGGCACAAAAGTCTTCACGAAAGTATTAAGACTATTTATCTACAAATGCACTGTATATTTATTTTCCAAATAAATACTTAGTACATTATAGTTAATAAGCATAGCAGGTTGCTTTATAAAACTGGCAATATCTGAAACTCAAGTTTTTTCTTCCATACCTGATGGCTGTTTCTTTTGATCTTCAAACAAATCAGCTGAACTTATGGCAGCATTTCCGGAAAGCCTTTCTAACCGTACTCTAGCTTCATACTACAGAGAGTAAAGGAAATTTCAGTCATAAAGAATATGTCCATCTTTCCCATCTAGGCAGTGATTTTCAAAATGCCAAAGAAAGCATGCAAAGATGGCTAATCTCCAAAGTTCATAAAAAATTAGAAAAATATAATTCCTTATAATAACCTACAAAATCAATCCATATATTGCAAAATTTAGATAACTCAAAACAGATGTAAAATAGAATCCTACCCGTCTGAGTAGACCTTTTTTGTACTATATCTAATAAAACAATACTTACATGGACTACTTTGAAATATTTATAGCACTGATTTTTTCCCTGAATAAATTAATCCTTTCAAATAGTTTATATTCCTTATTCTGTCAAGTTGACACTGAAATAATTTTGTCCCTGGATCCTTCCTCTTGATTTTTCTTACTGATTTTCCCCTTGAAAAAATTAGATAGTAACTGAAGAAAATATAAACATATACATTTTTCTGCCATTCAATGGTATTCCACATCTTTTCTTATTCGCCCAGTTGTATTGTGATGAGATGACATTCTGAAACCATAACCAGTGAATAATTTCAGAATGTTTTGGTTATACTTACTTCAGCATGGTCTTGCTTTCCAAAATACATATCTGATGAAATAGCTTTTGCATTGCCAAATTTCTTTTGTGCTTCATCTGTGCTTGCAGAGTTTTCATGCTCTAGTTTCCGACGAGACGATGACCTACAAAATGTTTTAACATGGTTACATCTCAGATCAACAAAGACATTTCTATTTTACAAATATCCTTAATACAGATAGACTTCAATTTATAATGGCTCATTTAGCAACTGTTTGAAGTTAGGATGGACTTCCTAAAAGGACTATGATCTGATTCTTAAGTTCTGATGGCGACCCCCTGCAGTCATGTGACTGCATTTTGGGTGCTAAACAACACAACGAATTTATGGCTGTTTGCAATGTCCCATAATCACATGAATGTGATTTATATTTTGGCTGAAAACTGGTGTTTACTTCCTGTTTTTGGCCAAACTCCCCACAGCAAACAATGGGGTCACTTAGTGAGCATGGCAAAAAAGGCTATAAAGTCAGGTGAGTCATATGAGTGATCTGTTTTACAACCTTCATAAAGGCCATGTCACACTGCCCAACGGATGCAAAAAGGACACAATGGATGAGCAAAATGTTCCATCCGTTGTTATCCGCTCTTAAAAGGGGCAAAAATTTGCATAAGCAGAGCGGATAACACGGAAAGGAACGGACGTGGGGAGGAGCAGAGGCGGATTGTATGGAGGATGCAGAGCGGATGTAAGAGGATGCGTAGAGGATGCAGAGCAGATGCGTAGAGGATGCAGAGCGGATGCAGAACGTGCGTAGAGGATGCGAGCGGATGCAGAGCGGATGAGCTGCATCCGCTTTCATCCTTTCTCCATCCGTGCTACTAACGCTGCGCGTCCGTTCTGCTTCCTCCCTGCATCCGTTTACCGCTGGAACGGATTTTAGTTGTGCGGATGCACAGCGGCTGCCTAGCGGATATTAGCAGATGCGTAATGGATGCAGAACGGATGTCCCCCATATGCCTAGAGGATGCAGAACGGATGCATTGGATACATTTTCCGCTCAAAAGTTTTGGGCAGCTCAAAACTTTCTGAGCGTGATGAAACGTCAATAAACAGATGCTGGACGGATAGAGAGGAAGCAAAACGGAGGCAGTGAGTACATCGCGTTAACCAACGGATGGCAAGCTTTTTTGTCCATTTTACATCCTCTTTGCATCCGTTGGTGCAGTGTGACATGGGCTTAACTTAGGACTTTAATGGGCAGGCTCTATTATGGTTGTAAGCGAAGGCTACATGCATTGTGAATACTGTGTATGACAGTTTTATAAAGACAACTACTTGTTATCTGAGTTTTTTATATTACTAATTATATTACTAATGATAATTTTGGCATACTGTGTAATAATGGCATGCTGGGTGCTCTATGGTGGATAAGAAGATGCTCCAGAGAGTTATAAACAGCACAAAAAATCATTGGTTGCCTCTCTTTCTCTTTGGAAGAGATTGCAAAGGTCAGACTCCTCTCTAGAGCACAAAAATCTCCACAGACTGTTCTCATCCTGGACATTCATATTTTGAATTGTTACCATCAGGGAGTCGATATAGGTGTCTTAAAATGAGAACTAATAAACTGAGAAAGTGTATTTTCAAGGCATAATTGTCTTGAATCAAACAGTGCATTTATGATTTAGTCCTATGAATAATGTGGCATTTTAAAACTAAACTTACTATTGTGTTAGATTGGTTTTAGACTAGGTTGTTTTATTATTGTTATTTTTATTGTTATATTATTATTATATTATTATTATTATTATTATTATTTTATTATTATTATTATTATTATCTTATTATTATTATTATTATTATTATTATTATTATTATTATCTCTGTAGTGTGATTGTGATGTGGTGTTTGGGGCACTGCGCTGGAGTAGCTTTCAAATTAATATCTGTATTTGTAGAATGCAATGACAATAAAGATATTCTATTCTACTCTATCATACACAATAATTACAATTGTAAAAATGCTATTTTCGGATTATCCTCCTCACTATGGATTCATCTGATCAGTCCTGAAGACTATTTGGAAAACTTTAAAAAAACATAAAAATAGAAAACAATCACAGAAAATATATTATTTTAGAAGAATAAGCATGCAGTATTCATCAGTTAAGGAATTTGGAGCTTTATATTCCCTTGATGTTCCTCCTTTCTATCACAACCATGTGTATGTTTAATCTGTAAATCTGGAAAGCAAGGCTTCTTCAATTCTGCTATAAAATCTACACTTTGGATTGTGCACGCATTCCACTGGCCACTTTCTTTCCAGAGCTTTCCTATTCCTAACTGCTTTGTCGAAGCATTTTCTTATTCATGCAATTTGCCGAAGCAACCAGAAAGCAAAATGTTTTTAGACTCTTGAACTCTAAATCCTTCACCCCCACTCCCATTTGCAGAGATGTTAATATAACATTCAGATTTCAAACAGGTAGGTTTCTTTGTGATGTAAATATTCATTCAAATACTGGAATTTGAATATTCAAGTTCACCCTTATTTTGCAAAGGTGATTTCATAGTGGCAGGTCAGCAAACAAAGGAATTCATGTTTATGTCATTATAAGTGTTGAAATTTTGTAAAGAAAGTTACCTCTCTGAATAGCTTGTAGGCTTGGAAGACAAAATCATATCAATGTCTCTGCTGCTTTCTTTCTTCCAGAATGAATCAGAATTGTCATCCCATTTAGAAAAAGCACTACTTCTCAAGTCAGGTGAATCAAAATATCTGGAAATTGGAAAACATTTCATTGATATTTGAAGTTTAGGAGAGTGTGTTAACTATGGATCCATTCCTCTACAAGGGCAAGGAATGCTGTTTTACTAAAAAGCACTGTGCTCTTAATCAGCATCCAAAGGCCTGCTTGGACAATCTAGTTTTCTCCTATTTGTTTACCCCAATTAGCTAATTATTTCTTGCCTGTACCTTAAATACTTGCCCAATGCCTGCAGGTAGCTAATCCTCATTTCATATGTAATCTTACTGTAAGCAGTGGGTATGTAACCTAAGTCAGTAGTTGAGAAACTGAATGAATACTTTCTCTGTGCAACTATTTCCTGATCTTAAATTCCCTTAGATTCTCCAAGCAATCTAAGCAACCCCAGAAGGGAGAGAAGTTGAAAGGCTATAAAACTTGGCTAACAATAGCAGTCCTTTCTGGGTGATTTGCCATGGTACACCCTTCTTGATGCTCTCCATATCCACTGCAGCAGGCAAAGAAGGGAAATCTCTATAAGAATCTAAAATTATTCAATATGTTTTTTTAATTTCTTTTATTCTGACTTCTGCCATCCATTCTTCTTTGGTACTTGACTTGCAGCCACTTCAGCTGACAACCCTTTCCTATTTTTTTATGTATAATCTAATTTATACTTTGCTCAAAGTTCAATAAAAATAAATAAACATAACAAAAACCAAAACTTTCTTTTTCTGCACTTAGGACTCCATAGTGATATTTGGCATAGATAGACAACCCACATACCATTCCTAGGACACTTTCTGCTACCTACAACAACCACAAGTAGGCATATTCAAAATTTTATCCTTTCTGGAGGCATTTTTGGAGAAAATTTAAGAAATAAAGTGGATGTGTCTTGAATTTCTCCATGCTTTAAAACAAAATGAAAAAAAAAACACCTAACTTTCCTGCTTGGGCATATTTAAGTAGATATCTTAAACCTTGCAGAACTAAAAACATCCCTTTTGCCCTTGAGCATTCAGCCAGTGGTATGGGGGAAAAAGTTGCCATCACTTACTCCAAAGATATTAACACCCTCTCTCCTAAATTCTCCAATCCTACTTAAAGGAAATCAAATCTACTCTAAGGAAGATGGAACCAGGACCATTTTAGTGATTTTATACCGAGCTGCTGAGTAACAGATCAGCAAAGTGTCAAATACATTAAACATTTCCAGGACACCTAGGAAAAAGGGGACACAGTCAAGCTTTGAGTCAAGATTAAATCTTGGTGCTATTTTGGTGTTTGTTTTTTTCTAAAAGTGTTCATCTTCCCAATCTAGGCTAAAATTCTGAAATTTCCTGGTAATCTTCCACTCCAGCTCTTAAACAGGTTTAACCTTTTCAAAATTAGAGCCCAGGCAGTATTAAGTCTATTGCTGTTACTTGTTAAAACTCTGTCATTAGGAAAGAAAATATTTATCTACCTTGGATCATGGTCATGGTCATGGATACACATGTATGTTAATTATTATTTTCAAGATTTTTAAATGATTACCTTGAATTGGTGCAAGAAAAATACAAATCATCTTCATCATTATACTTTTTTCTTGATTTTGCACTTGTTGGTGTTTCTTGTTGTATGATCTGCAAATCTGAACTTACCGAATGAGAAATACCACTGGAGGGAAAAATTGAAATTTAAAAGGTTGGGAGGAATGAGACCCAAGATCTAGATTCCTCAGTTAATCATTTTCTCTGCCCAGTGTGCCTCCCAGGAGAAAAAAATCTTAAGTGAAAGGCAGGATATCAATAGCACTTAAGACTTCTATACCACTTCACAGTGCTTTACAGCCTTCTCTAAGTGATTTACAAAGTCAGCATATCGTCTCCAACAATCTGGGTCCTCATTTTACTGGCCCTGGAAAAATGGAAGGCTGAGACAACCTTGAGCCAGAGAAAATTGAACTGCCAAACCGCTGGCAGTTGGCCATCAGCAGAAGTAGCCTGCAGTACTTCATTCTAACTACTGCACCCCCATGGCTCTTATATATCTATTAAGTTAAACTAAAGTAAAACATATTTGAACACTTAAAGCATTTGGATAGCAGTTTCTGGATTCAAAACTTGTTATGCAGCAATTCTGAATATGCACAATAAAATATTTGAATGATTGATATCAAGCTTCTTCTGATAGTCCTCGACTTTCAACAATTCATTTAGCAACTGTTTGAAGTTACAACGGCACTGAAAAAAGTGACTTATGATCGTTCTTCACATTTACAACCATTGCAGCATCTCATGGTCACATGATCAAAGTTAAGATGCTTGGAAGCTGACTCACATTTATGACTGTTACAGTGTCCTGGGATCATGTGATCTCCTTTTGCAACCTTCTGACAAGCAAAGATGAGGGGAAATCCAGATTCTCTTAACAACCATTAATGGTTTAACAATTGCACTGATTCACTTAACAATTGTGGTAAGAAAAGATACAAAACAGGGCAAAATTCACTTAACAATGTCTCACTTAGCAACAAAAATTTTAAGCTCAATTGTGGCTGTAAGTATTGAGAGATGTATTAAGAGATGTCAAATGAAAAGTCGATGATCTGAATCAAATACAGGGGTGGGGTATTGGGGGCTCACAACAGTTTGGGAGAGACTCTGCAGGGCTCAGAGAGTCTCCAATAACCTTAGAAAGTCAAGCAGGAAGGGAAAGATCTTAATAGGCTTAATTGAACTTCTGGGCGTTGAGCCAAGACCATTTCACACCTGGTAAAAGGGTTGGAAGCAAGATAAACAATCCACTCAGCACTTGCAGGGAGAGCCATTGAGAAAATCACATAACATAGCCACTAGCCTCGGAGGGGATTAATTCCCAAATAATAAGAATCACATAACTCACCAGAAACTCCACTAAGACTCCAAGATCCCTCTCACAGTCACTGCTATTAAGCCTGTTTTCACCCAGTCTTTTATTTAAGTGTTAAATGCACAAAATAATAAACAACTTTTTGGTATATATCTTTTTTTTAGGTAATTAGGGCAAAGCAGCAACATGGAGTTGGCTACACCCACCCAGTCACATGACCACCCAGCCAGTCATTAGGGCAGAGAGTCCCTTGCTAAAAAATTTGAAGCCCATCCCGAAGACATACCTTCTACTATTACTGAATCCCATGCCAAGTCTTTCTGTCTCTGTTTTCTTTTTACCTGGCACATTTTGTTTTTCATCCTTCATCTGAATTTCAAGATCATTGTAGGCCAGTCGTAAAGATGATACCCTAAAAAGTAAATCCCACATATATCTGATATATCATGAATGAATGCCAGAAAATTTCCCTCATAGTAATATAAATGAAGTAATTTTTTCAGCGCATAAACCAGAAGTACATGACTTAACTGAGTAAAATCCTTTTTCCTATATTTCTAAAATCAAAGAGTTCTACCTTTATAGGAGGATTCAAATTTAATCAGACTTTGTAATGGACATTGTATATTATTTTGCTTCTAAAGGACGAGTGCTAAAGGAATAATAAAGAGCACAACAATGGAAAAACATAATTGAAAAGTACCACAGGATCAATGTATGGTGAAAAGCAGAATTTGAGACAATTTAAAGCTGTAATAAGAAAAAGAGTTTCTGAACTCAAACTACAGGAAACAGGACACATCCACAGTCCAAAAGTCAATCAGGAAAAATTGTGGCTATTTTGTAATACTGCATAACAAAAGCAGTTTTCCTTGAAGTGATGGTCCATCTATCTATCTATCTATCTATCTATCTATCTATCTATCTAATCATCTTTAATCAAATAAAAGAGAATATATATAGAACTGTAGAATCCTCATGCTCTCTAAACTTGGTGTTAACCCTGTTTATCTGGTTGCTGGTTTCCGAGAAGGATATATTCTGGTCTTTTTGTTTCCTTCTTGATTTTTATTGTCGCTTTTCAATGGTGTGTACATTTTATCTCAATAAACCTAAAAGATAAACCATATTTTTTTAATTTCTAAAAAGATAAAATCACATCTACACATTTACATATATATACAGATATGTATTTTTATCTATTTGTATCCTACTATATTTACAAACAATTCAAGGCAGCAAACAAATCAAAGACACCTTTCTCTTCCTATTTTCCCCACAACAACCACCATATGAAGTAAGTTGGGCTGGGAGAGAGTAACTTCCACAAAGTCACCCTGCAGGCTTTCATGGTTAAGGCTGGACTTGAACTCACTTGTCTCCTGCTTTCTATCTCAGTGCTTTAACCACGTGACTAAACTATCTCTTATATACAGATAAATGTTTGTGTGCATGTGTGTTGATAAAGAGGGGAGACGAGGGTGGGGGAGATAGGGATAGGGCTAGAGATGTAGATATCAGACAAACAATAAAACAGTAAAAAATCATTTAATCAAGGAACTACCAAGGAGAAAACCATACATCCACCAACATTGGCAGGGAAAGCTATTCTATATAAACCGGGAGCAAAGCAGAGGTGGGATTCAGCAGGTTCTGACCAGTTCTAGAGAACCGGTAGTGGAAATTTTGAGTAGGTTGGAGAACCGGCAAATACCACCTTTGACTGGCACTGCCTCCATCTATTTTCTGCCTCCCATTGGGTCCCAACTGATCAGTTGGGTCTTCTTTTGTTGCCCAGCACAGGAGAATGGAGCTGGTCAGTAGATTAGTGGGGTGGGGAGGGAATGGAGATTTTGCAGCATCCTTCCCCTGCCACACCCACCAAGCCATGCCCTCAGAACTGGTAGTAAAAATTTCTAAATTCCACCACTGGAGCAAATCCCATCCTCACTAGCACTGATGATGTTATCTAGTTAGATAATGAAGCATATGCAAGCAAACAACCAAGCTCAGAGAGCATCATTACCCACAATGCTCTTTTCTCTTTGGCAATGCCGGGGAATAATGAAAATTGTATCTGGGGAAGACTGGCCCTACCAGATCATTTACAAATCCGATAGACCTACAAATATGGATATAGATATTAACTGCAAGCAGTGTTCCTCTTAGAAGAATAAAGTTTGTTTGGCTTTCCAACCTCCTGCAAAGTACACTACAGGAGCTAGTGACAGGATACTGATGTGTTAATGATTAAAGTGTGTGATATTATAATAGGGAAAGATGGGCACGACTTGCCAACCCCATGCACCGTTAATGATCAAGTCCTACCTTTTCCAGGATTGTAAAGAAAAAGCTGGAAACAATTGTTTCAGATGTCAGTAATTAGAGTTTAACTGTGCCTGCACCTAACGATTAGTTAAAACAAGCTAACTTTTATAAACTACATTTGCTTGCTTCTGCTAATCATAGTTGAGAATAATGGTTTATCCTAATTTAGCTATGCTGCTAAACTTAATCTAAAATGGAGATGAACTTCTTTTTCTTAATTGTTCAGGTAGCAGGAATATTTATAGTGGACTTAAGGATCCTCCAGATTAATCCCTACTAATAAACACCCCATATTCTTGCTCCTTTCAATAGGTAAAATATAATGCCAATTTAGAAGATATACTGGATAAAAATATCCTGAATGCTTCTTAGTATTGGAGTATCTTCAATCTGAGAGCAGCTGCTGCTGCAAATTGTAAGTAAGTAGAACTCTACACAAATCATAACAGTTGGATAGTGCAGTGTATGAACACAGACATATTAGGAAAATAATATGAATCAATTATATATATTTGATTTTCATAACAAATTACTAGTTTAGCATATACTCCTGGTGTATTTAATGAATCCTTTGTAATGGTGTGGAACAGAAATGAAGATGTATAAAAGTGATCTAAAGGAAAGTATCTTAGATTACCAGATACTTTATTAACAGATATTAAAGAGATAACAGGTAAATGGAAATGAATGAATTACCAATTCAACAAATGAACAGCTATCTGAAGAAATCTGACTATGAAGTTCTGTGATATTAATTCCTATCTTGAAAGCCATGCAAATATGCCACAAAAGCTTTCAATGAATATTCTTTTGAGTTTTCATTTACAAGACAAAAATCACACTTACTGTTATTTCTGTCTGACAGCATTAACAAAATCAAAAATATCAGAACATAGTTCTTCAAAGAAAGATGCAATAATTTTTCTAACCTACTTTTACAAGAAGTTTTAGCAAATTGCAAAACAAGTATTTAATCAATGTCATAAAGAAGTGAAGTCATTAAGAGTAGCTTGGCATCCCATTTTGATAGCTTAGTACATTTTTGTAAACATTGAACCTGGATAAACATTTCCATAATTGATCAAGAAAAGTGTGTGCAACTTGGAGGAATATTTGCAAATGGCAGCTCTGTTTATTTAAATACAATGTCTATTCTATCCATGAAAGTAACAGAAAGTATATATAGGAAATAAACAATACACAATGTAAATGTTTGCTCCATTTTCTCCTTGCAATTTAAAATAATTAAAGTATATTCATGTTTTTATTGAAATTTTATTATAATTCTGTTAAGTCTCAACTGATTATGAAGTGAATTCAGATTTATTCAGAAATTGACCCATACGGTACATTCATATATGATAAAAACAGCCTATTAAGTTCCAAGGTATTAAATCATTTTTTTCAAAAATGACGACATACTATTATTTAATTCCAGGCATGAAAGGAGTCTCTGTGGAATTTATTCCACCCATTGCCGACTACAGTTCATCTACATTTCGAGCCCATGAGCCATTGCTGTCTGAAGGCATTTCTGTGGTCATGTGGCCAGTTAAATGTTGCGGAGCACTGTTTCCTCCCCACTGAGGTAGTATCTATTTATCTACTCACATTTGCATGCTTTCAAATTGCGAGATGGGCAGGAGCTAAGCAAAGTCTTGAACCTGGGATGTCAGCTTTCCAGCCGACAAGCCCAGCATCTTAACTGCTGAGCCATCACATTGCCTTAGTTCCAGGGCCTATACCAAAGTAAATTAGGTATCATCCCTAAAATTCTTGGTATCAGAGGGTATTCAAACATTTTCCACTCAAATACCCATTGAAGAGAAAATCTAAACAGGTGCCCAGCAAGCTCTACTTACAGTGGTTCTTCCTTCTCTGTTGATCTGCCAGATTCCTTCAGTTTATCTACTGCCTGTGCTTGTTTTTCTATCTCGTTAAAACTCTTGCTGCTCATTTTCTGGGCCCCCAAACCACATTTCTTAGCTCCAACCTTTAATTTGGATGGGAAGGAAAAATGAAAAAAGTTATCACACTATAAGAATGCATGTTATTTCATATTTTCTTTTTTTAAGGACAAAATGGGAAGGAAACTGCTCTAGTAAAGGCAAGGGAAACCATGCCAGCAAGGCTTGGCTTCTGCATTCACGATGCTTTGCAGTTCCT
Organism: Laticauda laticaudata; assembly: GCA_004320025.1. NCBI lineage: Eukaryota > Metazoa > Chordata > Lepidosauria > Squamata > Elapidae > Laticauda > Laticauda laticaudata. The sequence goes on from BHFT01048772.1 coordinate 30,795, forward strand.
AGGGCAGCCTTGCAACTCCTGATTTGTGGGCTGTAATTTGTAGTTGATGTGCCACAATTATATTTTGATTGCTGGATGAGGCAAATCTATGGTTAGTAGTTACCACAGTAGAAAAAAAAAGGTTCCAATTTTGCTTTGAAAGCAGTTAATGAACAATTTGAATGTAAAATTTGGTAAAGCAACATTGTAAGATGAATATAAAAAATGCATACTAATTGCACCTGCTTGTGTGGCTAGATATAAATCACATGAAATGCAGCTTACATCTAAAATATAGAAAAGCAGACTAGGCATGCATGGAATTAAGAAAATGCTTATCAAATTACTACTGCTTGCTCCCAAATCAGTCCTATAAACATGGAAATAAGACTGGCAAATATCTCTTTAAATGGATGTCCCAAAGGTGCTTTTTCAAGAGGTAACTGGATGTTCTGCTTTTTCTTTGAAGACAGTTTGCTTCTCATCCAAGAAGCTCCTTCAGCTCTGACTGGATGGTGCTGGAAAGTCCAGTTGCCTCTTGAAAAAGCATCTTTGGGACCACCATGACCTGGATGACTGAGAATCTCCACAGACATCTAAATGGATGTATAACCCAGTCCAGTGGCATCTGCAGCAAGCCACAATGAGTTCAATGAGACCACATGTGCATGGTGCCCTCCCTCATTATTTCAGTTAACATTGTTTCCTGTTGCTTGACTGGTGTAAGTTGTTTTATATGCATTACACCATAATTTTCATAATTTGTCTCCATCCTGTTGTAGTGGAGGCCTATGGGCCAATTTAAGAGCAGTGGGCATGAATCTCATGAGGAATGTTCAATTCTCCCCCCCCTCACGTAGTTAATAACAGAATGTCACTTTTTAAGAGGATGTTGTGCAAACAAACTAGCTACTGAGGACTAATTTGATTAATTCAGAGCTACATAACTCTTCATATAGTAACTTCCACAACCAAATAAAAAAGTGCATGAATCTCTTGAGCAGCCCATTAAAAGAGAATCTTGAAAATATCAGTCTAAACACTTACTCCCTTTTTTACTTGATTTGGTTTCTTCTTCATCACACAACTGATTTCTGTAAGAAAATACACAATCTATGAATTATGCACATTGTAACAGGATGAAATTAGCATTAACAGTGATATCTGTTAAAAAAAAACACCAGAATTGCCCATTTAACTTAAAGAATGAGGAAAAGCAATACAATATAATATGGAATTAGTTTTCAACATTTAAAAATATGTAATCAGCCAGAGAAAGGGAATCTTAGGCAGCTGCTTATAAATCAATGCATTTCCAAAGTTCTATATTTTTCAAGAAAAGAATATAAAAAAGGAAATATGTTTCTCAAGAATGTCTACATAAGAGTTTTTTTTAGGGGAAAGTAAGATGACATCTTAAGTTGAATAAAATAACTGCATATTTGTACACAAGTAAATCAATTAAGTCCCTCAACGGTTTTACCAACTGAGACATAAAATAAAAATGAATAAAATAACAGAATTGGAAGGGACCTTGGAGGTCTTCTAGTCTAACCCTCTGCTTAGGCAGGAAACCCTTCGCCAATTCAGACAAACGGTTATCCAATCTCTTCTTAAAAACTTCCAGTGTTAGAGCATTTACAACTTCTGGAGGCAGATTAATTGTTCTGTCAGGAAATTTCTTGGTTCTAGATTGCTTCTCTCCTTGAATCAATTTCCATCCCAGTCCTTCTTTTCATTAACCTAGACCTACCCAATTCCAGCAACCGTTCTTTTATGTTTTCGTGTCCAGTCCCCTCATCTCCTCTCTGCACTCTTTCTCGAGCCTCAACGTATTTTTACATCATGGTGACCAAAACTGGATGCAGTATTCCAAGTGTGGCCTTACCAAGGCATTATAAAGTGATATTAACACTTCATGTGATCTTGATTCTATCCTTCTGTTTATGCAGCCTAGAACTATGTTGGCTTTTTTTGGCAGCTGTAGCACATTGCTGGCTCATATTTAAGTGATTGTCCATAAGGACTCCAGGATCCCTCTCACAGTTACTACTATCAAACAAGGTATTACATATACTGTGCCTGTGCATTTGGTTTTCCTTGCCTAAATGTAGAACCTTACTTTTTTCATCATTGAATTTCATTTTGTTAGTGCCCAATGTTCAAGTCTGTCAAGATCCTTTTGTATCTTAAAATAGATACCTTTTGTATCTATCTTCTGGAGTATTAGCTATTCCTGCTAGCTTACTGTCATCTGTAAATTTGATGAATTCCCTATCTATCCCCTTGTCCAAATCAATGATGAAGATATTGAAGAATAGTGGGCCTAAAATAGAGCCTTGGGGTACCCCATTGCATACCTCCCTCCGTGTAGATGCAGCTCTATTGAGGACTACACGTTGAGTGCGGTTGGTCAACCAGTTACGAATCTATCTGGTGGTGATGCTGTCTAACTCACATTTTTCTATTTTATCAAATAGTAGGTTATGGTCTATTTTAACAAACGCCTTACTGAAGTGAACTGAAATGCAGTTTTTCAGAATTAGAAATCTGTCCCAACAGTCTTTTCTCCAGTGTGGTAAATCTCACCAACAACTTATCAATCATAAAGCCAAGATGGATTAATACCATGTACCTCGGAGGTGAGCATTGTCATAATGATGCTTCAACAGATGACAGTGCCTGGCCAGTCCTTACTGATCTCAGAAGCCAAGGAGGAGTGGTCTCACAACAAGAAACTCCAGTATTATGGGTGAGATTTGGAAATTTTAGCCTTTATAAGTATTTCCTGTGCCACACAGCAATGAGGGCAGGGGAATTAACTTTTGTGTTAATGTCTATGGAACTATGCAGGCCAAAAGAGATATCTCTTGTTTTTCAAAGGAAATTTGATTAACAATGGCAATAGGACTAGACTAAAGGGTACATGGTATATTATTAGGAGCTGAGATGGCGCAGTGGTTAGAATGCAGTATTACAGGCTACTTCAGCTGACTGCTGGCTGCCAACAGTTCAATTTTCACAGGCTCATACTTCCATCCTTCCAGGGTCATAAAATGAGGACCCAGATTGTTGGGGGCAATATGCTGTCTCTATAAACCACTTCGAGAGGGCTATGAAGCACCGCGAAGCGGTAAGTGCTTTACAAGTGCTATTGCTATTAATATTACAGCAAACAAGATACGTATTTATTACTACCAGATCTGTATATGTGTCTGACCGTCATTTTACTGCACTTGTACAGAAAAAGTAGAAATGATAACATAACAGTTGGGGGATGTATGATTAAAAACAATGGATTGCTGAGCTAGTAGAATGCCACTACAGAATAACCAGTTAATTTCATATGAGACAATGGATGAAAAAGCTAAGAGAACCAAGGGAGTGAAAGCAGCTAATAAAAGTAAGTGAAGTGAGAAGGAAAAGGAGATAATTAATACATAGAAAAAGATACAACCCATGTACAAAACCAGGTAATGATTCTGTAAATCATGAAATGTTGTACCTCTAAACAGGATCAGCTTAGTATAATACAGTTTTAACTGTAAATGAACAGTTCTCCAAATAAATGAAAGCCAGAACATAACACTTTCCTCCATCTAATATGCAACTGTCCGGAAAACATCTGACAAAAGAGAACTATGGGAATCTCAATATGGGACTCTTGAATATTTTGAGGCAGCTATTAAAAGCTTCAATGCATTTATTGCCAAAATAAACTTAGAAGAAATTATGCCATTTCTCACCAAGTAAATCCACTTTTGCCACAAGATTTACCTATTAATGTTATCTACAACTACTACTGCTGACCCGGAAAAGGGATCCAATTAAGAATTAGTTGCTGTATGCCACTCTAAACAGCTAAAAGAAAAATAAAAGAAAAAAGCACTTAACATGTAGTGTTTTGTTCTATGTAAACAGAGTGAAAAAAAATTATGGCATCACTTCTAGCTCCTAATAACTTCCTTCAGTGGGAGGAGAAAATTGAATCCCGATAGAATAGAATAGGATTCTTAAGGTCAAAGGCCAAGTAACATGAATTGCCTACAAGCAATAAACTGTTCAGAAAATGTAACAAACAGATATCAACACAATAAAGTAAATAACAGAGCAGTCATCATCTATTGCCAGTTCTGTCTAGTCAGCTGCATGCAAACTAGTTTTGGATTTCCACATGAAAGCCACCTCAAAGATGTAACATGTTAAAATATGGGGCTACCAAACAACTCTCAATGCTCTTTAAGTTATATCAAAAGGTTTTTTTTAAAGTAGGCTCAGAAGCAAGAGAAAATTGAAAAAGAAATTAGAAGCATGTAGGTATATTTGCTGGGACTGATAATACAAACTAAGGAAATTAATATAATGCTCTATTCCACAGAAGTATGTGGAAACTGAAGCAGCAAAACAGGATAACTAAAATATCCAGTCACCTTTGTTAGGTGCCGTGCCTGAAGTATTTACCTTCTCCAAGTTGGCTAAAATAAGAGATAAAAAATATGTATCACTAACTAAACAAACATATGCTTTATACAAGAATGCAGCTGTATTGATTCTAAGAGCCAATTTACCAAACTCCCCCTCACCCACACCACAAGAAATAACATATGGTCCTGACGTGTGGGAGTTGTACCATTTCTGAATGAAGGAAGAAACAATTTAAATTTCTCCATCTTGCCGGAAATATGCCGATAACAAGGTTAGCATATTTCTGATCTCCTAAAGGGAGTGTGTCTTTATTCGGTTTGTTCATTTAAATGTTATATAGCTTAAAAGTGGATGCAGCATGTCAACTGAAAAACTAACATCAGGAATGAAGGCTCAGAATACTCTAAGTGGAAAGATATTTCTGGCTGAACTGCAAAAATTCTGTACAGAATATTCAGAATCGTGGCTCTATTATACGATGCTAGTCACTACATCCTCAAATAAAAACAGCTGTAAATAAGCCAGATGCTATCAGAAGAAAGTTGTGTTCTAAAACATATCTCAGTAATATATGTGTGGCAATAATGTGTAAATCTGACTCATGGCATCTTCTGAACTCTAGTAATAGTTAGCTGTTGAGGGCTAGGATAATTATTGCTATGAAATTGCTGACAAGTCAACGTAAGATTTGTACTGTTTTATCCATCCTGCTACATATGTAGGCATTCAGATATCTTTTCTTCTGTACTGTTTACCTAAAGAAGCTTCAGGTGATACACTAAGATAATCAACACTCGGTCCATATTCTGGATCTTCTAGAAATATAAAAAAACAGCAAATATATAAATGTTAAAGATTAATACAGTTCTAAATCCTTGATTCATGTACAGTCAATTCAACTTCCTGTTTTCCCAGTTAGTCAACTTCCGTTCATACCTATTTGAATTAAAGACAGTCGCAGTATGCTGAAAATTTATCTGGTTCTGAACTGATTATAATAGGCAAATTTAAAGCATATATATTTATATCAGATACAGTCATATTTGTAGAAGTTTCCATGTGTGACAATAACTGGCATGGGTTATAAAGAAGCAAAACTTATCTCGTTTTGCGTAAGTAGTTTTGTATATGTTTTTAAAAGCATTACAACTAATAAAAGCTATTTGTCCAATGATCTTATAAAAACACAATCAACAGGATTTAGGAATTTTTACATATTCGCTACATTTTGTCACACATTTTAGAAATGAAGTTGATCAACTATACCGTCTTTGCTTTCTGAATTATTTTCTGAAGAATTCTGCTGTGGATTAATTGTTTCCTGTGGTGATGATTTCTGGTCAATAACCTACAAAAAAAAAAAAGGGNTGTTGAAGTCCAAAGAATTATTAAGCCCATCAGAATTAGTTTAGGTACAGCTTAATTTTCATGCATATAAGATATTAAGATATTATATGTAAAGATGTTTTTCTGACATCTCATTCAGAAATACAGCTGAAAAATTATATGAATCACGAGGAAGTTTTAGTTTCAAGTCCCAGGTAGTGGGGGGTAGTGAAATATTTTACTATCAGTTTGCATGTACAAAAAATACATTTTGTCTGTAAGATTTCTTCTAACCCAAATTAAATGGATTTGTATTCAATCAGAATTATATTAGCTTTAGTGAGCATGTGAAGATAGACCGGACAGAGGCCTGACAGGGAATTCAACTGAGAAGAAACAGGACAAGGAGAGGGGAGACAGCAGAAGAGCTAGGAAGGTGGAAGGGTTGCTGATTGTTCTTGGAGTGATACTCACTGTTCACTGTGTGACAGATATTGCTTGTTGCTGACCTAGTTCTAAGTTAGGTTCAGGGGACAAATAAAGCAGCCAAGTTTTCAATGAGAAAGCTTAAAGAGTGAACAAACAGGATCTTTTTTCTTTTTCTTTTTGCATGAAGACAAACAGAATTTCTTTTATGGCCTGCAGAAAATGTGTCATGTTTGCTTTCCTTCCACAGACAGAATTTATATATGCTATAAATGAAGGCTGATTGCTCTCCTGGAAGAGGAGGTAAAGCATCCTGAGGCAAAGCTGGTCATCTTCTATTTTACCAGGGAAAATGGTGAAATCTTGGATCAGATACAGGAAACCTGAAGAGGGAAAACTGCATCAAGGAATTTCCCAGGACAAAGAAGGAAGTCAAATGAAAATAATGAAGAGGAGGAGGAGGAATGTGATTTGTGGGTATGGGTGTATGGGTGGGTGTGTATATATGGATTAGAGAACAAATGAAAGTATACAATATCATCCAGAGAGTAAAAGAATGGAAATGGAAAGAGGCTGATCACATAGGAAGAAGAACTGATGGCAGGTAGACCAAAGCAGTCATAGAATGGATCCCACTTGATAAAAAACGTCCATGAAAGAGACCTAAAATAAGATGGACTCACAGCATCAGCAAGTACAATGGGCCCAGTTGGCAAGATGAGGAGGAGGATAGGCATTTAAAAAATAATTTCTTGGATTTATTACAGATTTGTCAAAAATAAATTAGGCCAAGCAACTATCTCAAATATGACCATGGGATTGTGATGGACTTAGCATATTTTGATTTCAGCGAAGCATCCAATAAATTCCCCATTATGTTCTACTGACAACATGTGAATTAGAATGTTACTACCACTAGATGAAAATGAGATGGCTGAACAACTGTAACCAATGGATTTATTCTGATCCAAACCCTTGTCCAATAAAACCAACACAAACCAAAAGGAACAGAAACCTTTTAATAATTCTGACGAATCCCCGGTTAAAAGGCTGCTGCAAACTAATTAACTTTGATAAGCACAAGCCTCGTCAAAACTGTGCCAAGAATAACAGATAAGGTTACATAGAAATATTTTACAACACAAGAGTCTTCAAATACCAACTAAAATACTGCAACCTTCACAAGTCTTGAGTTTCAAAATGTCTTTGAAAATGTCTACAAAAAACGTCCAATTCACAACTGGCTTTTATCTTCTTGAAGAAGGGGTCATTACCTTGCAGCCTTACTCCTGAGTCGCCTGTGCTGCTGGCAGCTGTTCTTTCCAACCAGCAGCCCTGCGCGCACGCGCACTTGGCACAGGCTCCTCAGGAACCTTCTCATCACTGCTGCCAGCCCCCATAATCTCTGAAGGCAGCAGTCTACTCCCTAATGGTCCTGGCCCCTCATCTGAGTCCTCGCTCTCCTCAGCCATCCCCACGTGCTGCTGGCTAACCACAACAGGATTAAGCTGGAAGGTGCTGGGTTGTTGATCAGAGGACTTTGTTCTAGGCCAGAGGTCAGGAACTATGGCTGGCTGAAGAATACTGGGAGTTAAAGTCCACAAGTCATAAAAGGGCCATAATTCCCCACCCCTGTCCAAGGCTTTGTATTACTCAATATAAGATTCAGGAGGGTCTAGAAATCAGCATAAAGAATTTTAGTAGGGTCAATGTCACTTCAACAGGAAGAATCAAAGGGATAAGCATAGGATGAAAGAACACCCTGGACAGGAGTACTTACCGTTCCTTTTTATTCTAAATTTAATAGAATGTACCTAGACTATAGTGTACTGTTTTAGAAAGGGCAATGATGAATTAAAACCTGTCCAAGATGACCGAAAGGCTGAAAGGAAATAACATAAGAAAAACTGCTAGATACATTTATTTATTTAACCTGGAGAAGACTTTGGGAAGACATGATCAACTTTCAGCATTTTACTGTGATGTATAGGAATATAACAGGGGTAAACCAATATTTTGGGTGCCACTGAGACATCTCTATTGATGTCCACACTAGCTTACCTCCCATCATTCACATATAGGTAAAATTCCATGAAATTAAAAACTTTTCATTTATTCTATACCCGAGTAGAGCTATGAGAGGCGAAGAAGTCCTCTTCTTTCTCTTGAGGTGATAAAGGAGGGGCTCCGGAGCCATCTATCCATATCTAAAATACACAATAACATAAACACAAGTGAGAAGTTTTCCAGGATTCTTTGCTTTTCTTTTTGTTTAAAGTGCTTGCACGACATTTTTCATCTGTTTCCTAATGTAGAAAAAAAAGTATCATTCTACTGGTTTTCTGAAACCATTACACAATACTGGACAAATTGGCTGTGAACAAGATGAAATTGCTGATGGTTGTAATTATAAAGCTTTAAGCTTTTTGGATTAAATTCGGAAAAGGTGTTCTGGAGTGCACTCATTTCCGAGAATCCTTGACTTATAAATATTCATTTAGTAATTGTTCAAAGTTACAACAGCAGTAGAAAAGAGTGACTTGTGGCTATTTTTCCACATGTATGACTGTTGCAGCATCCCCATGACTATGTGATCAAAATTTAGGCTCCTTGCAACCGACATGTATTTTTGATGGTTACAGTGTCCTGGTTCATGTGATCTTCTGACAAGACAAGCAGAGTCAATGGGATAACCAGATGCACTGAACAGCTGTTTTACCAACTTAACAACTTTCATGATTCATTTAACATCTCTGGCAAGAAAGGCTGTAAAATGGGGGCAAAACTCAATGAACTGTCTTGCTGAGTAACAGAGATTGGGGCTTAATTGTGTTGTATATCAAGAGTTCCTTAATGCAGATGCACTTCTGCCCAGGATCTCAGCCCCAACAATTAGGCTCAATCATTTCAGTCAAATGCAACTGTTTTTGCAAATTAATTGTAGGGATCCAACAAAGAGTATGGACACTGCCGTACAATAAGAACAGTATGGTATATTTTATCTTTGCATATGAACTGGTTATAATAAGCAGAAAAGCAAACTTTAAAAGATAATAGTATTGATATTGAAAATACAATATGCTTTCTCTTTTCAAATTATCTGCAACATTTTGACATATATGAATACCAAGATACAATACCATATCATTTTAGCTTTATAAATATTAAGATGACTGAACAACACAAATCAGTAAGCACTGTAAAATATGTACATTACTTACATCTGTGCCATATTTCCGTGTTGCCTGAGTTGCAAGAGATCTAATCTTGTCTCTGTAGAGCTGTGCAGTACGACTGCTATACTTGGCATTGGTATCATTTGTGGTGCAACCATGCTGATGAAAGAATGCAGACTAAAAAGAAAACATCGAGAAGATATTGTTTTTAAAAAATCCTCAATGTCATTGCTGACAAGTTCATTTTTCAGAAGAATACAAAATAGCAGAGATGGGAGAGACCTTGGAGGTCTTTTGGTCTAAGCCCCTGCTCCCTCTCAACATCTATTCTCTTCCTGAGCATTTGGTTTTTCTTGCCGAAGTACAAAGTCTTACTTTTTTCAGAACGGAGTTTGTTACATAGGGCCAAAGAATTTAGGCCCTTGAACTCTGGTGTTGGAGAAGACTCCTATGAGTCCCTTGGACTGCAAGGTGATCAAACCGGTCTGTCCTAGAGGAGATCAACACTGACTGCTCTTAAGAAGGCCAGTTCCTGAAGATGAAACTCAAATACTTTGGCTACCTAATGAGAAGGAAGGACTCACTGGAGAAGAGCTTAATGCTGGGAACGATTGAGGGCAATAGAAGAAAGGGACAATGGAGAATGAGGTGGCTGGATGGAGTCACTGAAGCAGTAGGCGTGAGCTTAAATGGACTCCAGCGGATGGTAGAGGACAGGAAGACCTGGAGGAATGTTGTCTATGGAGTCGCGATGGGTTGGACACGACTTCACAAGTAACAACAACAGATAGGGCCCAGTGTTCCAAGTCTGTCAAGATCCTTTTGGATCTTGAGCCTCTCTTCTAAAGTGATTGCAATTCCCCCACCAGCTTGGTGTCATCCACAAATTTGATGAATTCCAGTTTTATCCCTGCATCTCAACCGTTTGTGAAGATGTTGAAGTGTAGTGGGCCTAAGACAGAACCCCACTGCATCCTTCCATCCATGTCAACGTAGTTCCATTGAGGACTACACATAGTGTGTGATTGGTCAGCCAGTTACAAGTTCAGCTGGTGGTGATCTGACTATACCACATTTTTCTATCTTACCGAGAGGTAGCCTATGGTCAAATGCTTTACTGAAGTCCAAGTATACTATATCCACCACATTTCCTCGGTTCGTTAATTTAGTTATGAGGACTATCCACCAAATAGATTACATTTTGCGATAGAAAAAAAACAAAGTGTAGGAATTTTGTTTTATTATATACACTTGAAAGTGACACTTAAATAGTACTTTTCTACATATTCACTGAACAAATTGAGGCACTTATCATAGCGGTGAACAAGCTTTGTAATTTCCATTGTCATAAAATTCAGCTGCCTGAGATTTGAGCCAGTCAGTCACGCCTCCCCGCAGTTCCCCGTCGTCAACATCAAAGCGCTGTGTTCCAAGCCAGGTCTTCATCCTCGGAAACAAGTGGGAGTTGCTTGGTGCAAGATCGGGGCTGTAGGGCGGATG
>BHFT01048775.1:0-82927 GCA_004320025.1 Laticauda laticaudata
CCGTGCTGTGTCCTTTGCACATTAGCTACCCAAGCTCCCATTTGGGGGTATGCGGCCAGGCCAGCCTGCTAAGTGGCAACAGGGGAGCGGTGTTGATGAGGAAGCTCTCAGACAGCTGCTCAGTCCGTTGATGTTGAGAGCCCCTCCCTCCATGACTGGGGGTGTCAGCGCCCGTCCGATGACCAGATGTCTAGCCAGGCTTGGCTGTGGGGTGGCGAAGAGCAAGTGTAGTGGGGCTGTCTGGTCTGCAGCTTGGGTGAGCGACTGGCATCGCGATGGCATCGGTGCCGTGGGTTGGCATCGGTGCAATCAGTGGCACGTGGCAGTCCGAACATGAACATGGGCCTGGATATGGGAAAGCTGCTGCTGCATCTGCCATGCTGAGACCTCCATCGTAGCTGTAGCCGCGGTGTGAGGGCTGGAAGCTGGGTAGCTGCATCAAGCCTGAGGAGTGGATGAGCATGACCTGGAGAGCCTGGGGCGCAGGCGAAAAAGGGGGTTCGAGCTGGGTCTGGGAGGGTTACGTGCAAAGCAGACGTTGGGTGAATCCTGTACCTTCCCCAGCGCTTGGTACTAGGACCAGGTGTACCGCCATGCTGAGGGTCTGTTCACATAGGTGAGGAAGGGCTTGCGGTTGGAGGATGATGAGTCGGTGATGGTACCAGGTCTGAGAGAGGAGATCTACCTGCTCCTCATGGTGTCTCTTATCTCCGCAGGACAGTGTGGCTCTGTCCTCTGGTTTGCCTCTCTGCTTTCTGTGGAGTGGAGCTGGGGGTTGGATGCAGGTTGGTTGCTGCGGGTGTGGTGGAAGTGCCCTCTCCTTTCTCCACTGCGTCAGGGGTCCTCCACGTCGCTCTCCACCATGGTTAAAACATGCAGTCGGGGGGGGGGTTCTGTCCGTGGCACGCTCCACAGCATACCTGCCTGGAAGACAGAGCTGACTCTCTGCCGGAAGAGATTGGCTCTCAGCAGGCTGCTGAGAGGAGACGGGTTGTGAGAGGGGCTGCTCCTCGGTGGCGGATTCTCATCCTCCCAGAAGCTGCACTTGGCATCACGAGTCTCTCTGTCCGTCATGGCTTGGGACCGTGGCCTGGCCAGATTTCTTGATGTGCGCTTCCCGTACAGGTTGCATGTGCTTCCACCAGGAGGAGCACTCTAAAGTGTAGCCCAGGCTCTCCGCCTTCTCTCTCCAAGCGCCGTGATCCTTTTGGTGTGCCCTATAGACCTGTGTCCCTTTCGCGCATACGATCTTCATTCTCATCTCAGCCACTCCAGCACCTCATCCTCATGTTACCTCTTCTATGTTGTATTGCGCTCCTCTTCCCATTTCTCGCGTCCTGCCTCTTCCTCCCTTTGGCAGGACCATATTGGCTCATCAGAGGGCTTCCAGGCTTTGTAGGGGTTCTCCTCCACACCACCACCACCATCGTAGCAGCAGCACCAAAAAAAAAGCAGGACAGCAAGGACCAGGATCAGCAGCCAGCAGAGTAAGCACAGAAGCTCCAGCAGCACCAGCAGGACCAGGACACGAGCACGGACCAGCAGGACCAGGCAGCACACAAGGCAGGACCAGGAACACCAGCAGGACCAGAAGCACGAGGCAGGGACCAGTAGCACCAAACAGGACCAGCAGGAACCAGGAGCACCAAGCCGGACCAGGAGTAACCAGCGGACAGGAGCAACAGCAGGGACCAGGAGCAGTGCCCAGCAGATAAGCACCCAGCAGAAGCACCAAGTGCCAGAACAGCTTCAGCAGAGTAAGCACCAGCAGAGAGCACCACTGCCAGAAGCAGCATCAGCAGAGTAAGCACGCAGCAGAAGCACCACCACAGAAGCAGCATCAGGCAGCTCCTCCAGAAGTAGGCATCAGCAAAGCCCCAGCCCCCAGAAGAGCGGCCCGGGCTGCAGAAGCCCCAGCAGAAGCAGAATGAAGGGCCGAGGGGTGGGAGGGTGGCCCTGTCCTTTTGCCAGGGCTTGGCAGCAGATTGGCTGAGGCTTTCGCTTCTTCCAATGGTTGTGGGTTGCCCGGCTGGCCTGCTGGCTGGCTGGCAGGCAGGCTGGCAGGCAGGGCTGGCAGGCGGCTGGCAGGCAGGCTGGAGAGCTGGTCTAGAAGAAGGTCTTTCCTCTGAATGGACCTGCTTCCCTTATATCCATGGGGCTGAATGGCAATTCATCCTCCCCGCATGCACAAGTGAACTCTAGGCATCCGCTAGGCATCCACTAGGCATCCGCTAGGCATCCGCTAGGCTCCGCTAGTTATCTGCTAGGCTTCCGCTCTGCCATCCTCTTCATCCCTAGCTTCCGCTGTGCATCCGCTTCATCCGCTTGGCGTCCGGCTCTGCATCCGCTCTTTCGTTCCACGTCCGCTTTTGCTTGCTCAACCCGAAGCCTTGCGGATGTGGCATCTGCTCCATGCTGCTTCCTCTGCTAGGCTTTCCGTGGAGCATCCGCTTTCATCCGCCCTATGTCCTCCCTGTCCGTTCTTTTCATGTTGTCTGCTCTGGTTATGCAATTTTTTGCCCCTTTTGAGAGCAGATAACAATGGATGGAACATTTTTCTCATCCGCTGTGTCCTTTTTACAATTGTTTTGCATCCGTCGGCCAGTGTGACTTTAATCCATACATGTGTGCATCCGTCGGCCAGGTCCTTTAATCCATACATGTGTGGTCATACCTGAGATAAATCTAAGCAAAATATGGGAGGGAAGGAAGGAAGGAAGGGAAGGGAAGGGAATGTTGGGAGGAAGGGAAGGGAAAGAAGGAAAGGATTTGATATAGGAAGGGAAGGAAGGGATTAGATGCAGGGATATTAGGGAGGGAAGGGAAGGGAAGGAAGGAATTATATGTACGAAGGGAAGGAAGGAATTGGATGTGGGGAGGAAGGAGGGAAGGAAAGACTGAAAGAAGGAAGGAAAAATGGGGCACTTTCTGTGTAATATTTGCTTGCTACTGTATAAGGCAGTGGTGGCTAACCTTTTTGGGCTCCTGTGTCAGCACATGCCAGCATCCAAAAGGCAATGTGCAACCCCACCCACCCCTCTGCACACCCCTCTGGANCACCCCTCTGGGCAATCCCCCCCTTACCTGCACTGTGCCTCCAAGTTGATTCTCAGCCCTTTTTAGCCTTCCCAGAGGCTTGAGGAAAGCCTTTGCAGCCCCAAAAATGGATCTGTCATGTCACTTCCGATATTTTCGGCATTATGTTTGCCTAGGGTCGCGTATCCACACTGCTAGATTTGCAGAAGCTGGGACAAGTAATGGGAGCTCACTCCATTACATGGATTCAAACTGCTAGGGAATCAAACTGCCAAACTGCTGACCTTTCTGATCGACAAGCTCAGCATCTTCGCCGCTGAGCCACCACATCCCTTCTACTATAGTACACTATGCTACTGTGTAGTGGCAATTAATTATATGAGACTGTATCTATTGGAATTATATTTCAGGTATAGATTCTGATGCTAAATAGTTTTCAGGATGGAGAAAAATCTACTCAGATGACATTGACATGCACCTATCCTCTCTAGAGAGGGAAGGGAAGAGACAAAATGTCCACAAATGAGCCCTCTTTTATTTCCCTGAAATGTTTCTCCTGGACAAAGGCTGTACCAGTTTTATCCTGAAACAAATTGCTATACTGAAGCTGTTAACTTCCAAAAATAGGACATTGTAAAAGGAACATCCAGAGAGTTGGTCTTCAGCAGAGCATATCTGTGGCAGTAATGCTCCTCCTTTCCCCCTCTCTTTCCAGCACATCTTTATGTTATGCATTTTGGCAGCTCCCAAGAGGAAGTCTTGGGAACTGATCCAGAACCTTTGGGTGCTCCCCAAATGTCTGAATATGTGTAAATGGGCAATTAGGATGTCAACAAATTGATACACACATACTCTGGACATACATGCTCATTTTAGGCATTTTACTGGGAGAACAGATATTTAGCGATAGATGTTAGAAACACCATGAACTTTCCAAATTATAGGCATTTGAACTGTCAACTTCAATTTAAACAGTTGTTCAATTCTCTATTGGGGTGCCAAGTTTTCAAAGTGACTTAATAAGAGCAAGGAAATACATAGAACAATGATAGCTAACCTTTTTGGCACCGAGTACCCAAAGTGCATGCGTGTGCATGCACCCCCAAGATGCATTATACACATATTCCTCATGCATGTGCCCTACCTCCCGAGCATGTACTTGCATGCCCCATGCATGTTCCATACGCATGCGCACACATCCCCTGCACATGCATCCATCTCCCTGCCCATGCACAGCACAGATCCAAAGACCAGATGGCTGGTGGGAGGTATGCGCTCATGCATGGCACAGCTGAGCTTGGGCAATGGCATGCATGCCATAGGTTCGCCATCCTGGACATAGAACATATGGGCATCCTTGTTAAGTAGATGTTATCATGTATTTATTAACTACCAAAAGGTATGTACAAGAAATCTCCTTCTCCTTCTCCTTCTCCTTCTCCTTCTCCTTCTCCTTCTCCTTCTCCTTCTCCTTCTCCTTCTCCTTCTCCTTCTCCTTCTCCTTCTCCTTNTCTTCTTCTTCTTCTTCTTCTTCTTCTTCTTCTTCTTCTTCTTCTTCTTCTTCTTCTTCTTCTTCTTCTTCTTCTTCTTCTTCTTCTTCTTCTCTTCCTCCTCTTTCTCCTCCTCCTCCTCCTCTTCTTTTTTCTTCTCCCTTTCTTCTTCCGCCCTCCCTCTTCTTCCTCTTCCTCCTGTCATCCATCATCACCACTGTACTAGAAATTCTCAACCCATGACTGGTCCATGACATCTGCTGATGTACCATGGCCAACCTCCTTCAGATATCTGTGCTGAGTATGTGGACATTTGCAGAATATTAATGCAATATGAACAATGTTGGCAGGTGTGTTGACATCACTAATTTACTTTGATTCAGCCACAACTGAACAGAGCATTGAACAACTCTGAAACATGGCTGCAAAAGTGTACTTAGCTGTAGCCATTAAAGGAATTCTTTCTATTGTAAGACTTGATGGCAAATATTGTGTCCTAGGTGAGAAGTTATTTTCTGTTTTGGTGGTTTCCAGTTCTTCTAAACTTTAGCCCTTTAAACTCTCAGAATCCCCAATTATTTATGGATCGTTCCATACATTCCAAACATCTAGAGAATGGAATGGGACAACTTGCATTAGCCAAGTCATGATGGCCACCTCATCAATTGGACTATGGGACAACTCACTGCAAGACAAATTAATAATTCAATTTATTTAAAATAAATAAAAATATTTTAATTTTTGTCATTCAGATTTCAGTTTATCCCTCCTTTTGTATCCTTTCTTTAATGATTCTATCCCACCATTTCTTTGATATTAGTGTAACTCTTGTCCCACAGTGAGTTGTCCTACAGTGAGTTGGCTGTAGCGAGTTGGTCATAGTGAGTTGGCCATTATGAGTTAGCCAAAATGATTTGGCTGTGGTGAGTTGGCTGTAACGAATTGGCCATGGTGAGTTGACTGTGTTGAGTTGTCCACAGTGAATTGTCATAGACTCTAGGGGACACCCAACTGGAAGAGTTTTCTTCCTATCTATCTTCTCTCCTCTGACAATAGTGGGGAAAAAAATCTCCTAAACCTGATTAATGAACATGGCAAGCTTCCATTGATAGTCCTGGAGCTAAGTAGGTTCAGTCCAATTACTACATGAATGAGAGATAACCAGGAAACCCCACAATTGTAAGGCAGCTTGGGAATTCCAAACACCATACCAAAGGAAGGGAATGGACAACAGTAAAAAAAAAAAAAAANCCATGAGATGGAACCTTCCAAATTCCCCTACTGTAAATTCAGAGGTGAAATGCTGCCAGTTTGGCCCAGTTAACCCGAACCGGGAGTAAAAAATGCTAAGGGTTTGAATGAACCAGTAGTAAAAAATGCTACCCATTTGGCTGAAGTGGTTTTTCTGATGATCAGCTGAGTGATGATCAACTGTGCCGTGCGATTCAGATTAGCTAGAAAGCAGGAAATCATCAGATTTCTTGCTTTCTAGCTTATCTAAATCACACAGCACAGCTGATCCTCCCCGCTCACTGTTGTTCATACCTCAGAAGGCTTCAAAATGCTTCTATTTCATTGCCCTTCCCTAAGGCCCAGTAGGCTAAAAACAGGGAGGTGAGGTACTGGGAAGGGAAAAAAAAGGAAAAAAAAAAGACTTTTGAGCTCTCCCAATCACATGATCATATAGCCATGTCCACCCAGTCACATGACCATCTGGCCATGCCCACCTAGACATGCCCACCTCGCCACGCCTACCCAGCCATGCCCATAGAACTGGTAGTAAAAAAATTTGAATCCCACCACTCTGTAAGTTGCATTCTTCATATCTAGTGAAGCTTTATTGAAGTCACCAGAAATCAAACTTCGTTTGACAAAGAATGAACTTACCAACAGGGGTGTTTGGAAGCTCTTTCTCATGGTCTTACCAGACAGAAATATCTGGATGACCTTTTCTGTATTCTGAAGTAAAGTTGGGCCAGGGCTTGGTTAATCATTAGATGGGAATGTCAAGACAATAAATCTAGATTGGGAGGAGAAAAAAAATCAAATCAAGTCTCAGCTTTACCTCTTTTAAAAAGGAGAAAAATGTAGGTACTACAAACTAAGCATGGTTTTTTCACTGAAACTACAGCAGAGTGAAAGCAATCAATTTCTTAGGTTGTACCCATCTTCCTGGTTTGACAATTGGTGAAAAAATAAGACACAAACTTGGGGAAAAATGTTCATTATTCAATACATGGAGTAAGAGTTTCAGGCTAAGGATTCTTGAGTTTGTAATGAAAACAAGTCTTGGATAACAAAACCAATTTTGCACCTGTTGTTTGTTTATCCGCATTGCAAGCTCGAGCCCAAATTTCATGTTCTCTGGGGTAATTTCAGCTGAAGAGTTTATTAGATTACCCAACCACAAGGGAATAAACGGGACAGAAATACAAATAGCAGGGTTGCTGCACTCTTAATGTGGGTCTGTGGAGTGTGTATCTGAATGTTCTGCACCTCCTATATTAGCTCCTTGTACAAATCAATGTTGACAACATGTGTGTGTTATTTTGGACTCAGCACACAAATAGTCTGGAGACCAAAATCCATTAAATTAGCAAAAAGAAATTTTCATTAGCCCTGGCAGAGGGCAGCTTCTGCGTTAGATATGGCAGCTGGCAGTAACCAATAGACCTAAACTAGAATAAAAGGTAGAAATAACATCACAGGAAAACTTTGTCTTGTAAAAAACTTTGGCTGTGAAAATATTTACAGACCCCTCACATCCCAAATATAAACTGTTTTAACTTCTTCCCTCAAAACAATGCTATAGAGCACTGCACACCAGAACAACTAGACACAAGGACAGTTTTCCCCTGAAAGCCATCACTCTGCTAAACATATAATTCCCTCAACATTGTCCTACTATTTACAAAGTCTGCACTACTATTACTATTAATCTTCTCATCACTCCTTATCACCCATCCCCTCTTACTTGTGACTGTATGACTGTAATTTTGTCGCTTGAAACCTTATTATTTTTATTGACTGTTTCCTCGTATGATTTGATTGCTTATTGTACCCTATGATTATTATCAAATGTACCCGATGATTCTTGACTCTTGACGAATGTATCTTTTCTTTTATGTACACTGAGACCATTTGCACCAAGACAAATACCTTGTGTGTCCAATCATACTTGGCCAATAAAAATAATTCTAATTCTAATTGTAATACTGGCTAGGCCATGGGTATCAAACTTGATTTCATTGAGGAACATATCATGTTTGTGTTTGACTTCAGGGGGCTGGAGTGAGTGTGGCCAGGGTGGGCATGGCCAGCTCGACGTCACTTTTGCTAGTAATTTGTTTTGCTAGCACTTTGCCAGCAAAAACTGAGCTTGTGAGGGTACAAACTAGTGGTGGGATTCAAATTTTTTTACTACTGGTTCTATGGGTGTGGCTTTGTGGATGTAGCTTTGTGGGTGTGACAGGGGAAGGATACTGCAAAATCCCCATTCCCTCCCCCACCCCACTAGCCTGCCTTCCAGCTCCATTCTCCTGTGCAGGGCAACAAAAGAAGACCCAGCTGATTAGCTTGAACTCAGGAGGTGGAGAATAAATTGGCTGGGGCCATTCAGAGGTTGTATCTGCCGGTTTTCTGAACTACTCAGAATTTCTGCAAATGGTTCTCCAGAACTGGTGAGAACCTGCTGAATACCACCTCTGGAACAAGCTTCATTTTTGCTGGCAGAGGCACCACCGGCAACTGTTTCAAACATTTACAAGTGTTCGTAGCATCCCTGTGGTCAATGTGAAATCAAAATTCAGAAGCTGTAAAACTGTTTCAATACTCGTTTATGATGGTCGTGGTGTCCCTGGGGGTCACATGATCCCCTTTTGTGACCTTCTGTCAAGCAACCTGTCAATGGGGAAGCAGATTCACTAAAACAACATACTACTGTAGCTTAACAATTGAAGTGATTCACTTAACAATAGTGGCAAGAAAATGGAGCAGAAATTCCTCTTAACAAATGTCTTCTTATTTATTTTTATTTTATTTATTTGATTTGTCTATTCGCATTTTAAGATAATAGATATTAAGTATAAACATGAGTAAGAATTCAGGAAATAGGTATGAAATAAATGGGGACACATAGGACAGGGACGGGGAGGCACGTTGCTGCACTTATCATTGCCCCTTCAACAGACCTCTTGGGATATGGGGTGAAAGGTCAATGTGGATAGTTTGAGGTTAAAGGATGTGGGGGTTTGAGGATGTAACAAACAGAGTCAGGTTAGTGCTATTCCAGGCAGTTGACCACTCTGTTGCTGAAGTCGTACTTTCTGCAATCATCAGTTTGAACAGTTAACACTGAGTTTGTATCTGTGCTCTTGTATTGTTGCGGTTGAAGCTGAAGTAGTCATTGACTGGTAGGACATTGTAGCAGATAATTTTGTTGCTACGCTTGAGTCCAACCATAGGCGGCATAGTTCAAGGTTGTACCTTAGCTGCCTTGTGTCTTCTGGGATCATGGGCATATTACCATTAGTAAAATAAATAATAATATGGGATAATTATTTTGGGAGATTTTCAAGACTCTATTTACAGGAGCATCAAACTCAAGGCCTGGGGGACCAGATCTGGACTGTTGGGTATTTAGGTCCGGCCTGCAGGGTCAACCTGGAGATGGTGAAGGACTGACTGCAGTGCCTCTGCTGGTGAAAATGGAACTCGGAAGGGCTGATGTGCCCATCCCTGAGCTCTGTTTTTGCTGGCAGAGGGTTGCAGGAGGCCATTACAACTGAAAACGGAGCTCGGGAGCCCATTTTTCCTGGCAGAGTGCTCGGGCTGCGACAGGCGCCTCCAATAATGATGATGTCAAGCTGTCTACACCCACCTGGCCACGCCCACCCAGCCCCCTCAGGTCAAAAGCCACCCTGATGCAGCCCTTAATGAAATTGAGTTTGACACTTATGCTCTATTAAATCACTTGACTAGCAATAAGGATAAATAGATAAAGGTTTCCCTGTCCGATTCTAGGACACAGTGCTCATCTTTTATTTATTTATTTATTTTAATTGTCAAGAGCTTACAATAGAACAGAAACAAGATTAAACCTAAGTTTAAATATAAGAAATAGGGTTCTTGTCTAAGCCAAGAATCTCAAATCTGGTGCTGTAGGGTATTCTGTTGCGAACAGAGGAATGTAGTACTCTTCTTGGAAAATACTTCTGGATTCGCTCAATTGTATTTATGTCAGATACACAGTGCAGATTCCAGATAGCAGAGCTGAATTCGAGTATTGGTCTAGCAAAGGTTTTGAATGCCTTAGTTAGCAAAACAAAAAATTTCTTGGTTCTCAATTTCTCAATTTCTTGGCTGAAGGAGCCAGCATTGTCCAAAGACAACTTCCGTGGTGCTTTTTCAAGAAGCAATGGAACATTCTGGGTTTTTTGTTTTTTTTTGAAGACATTTTGCTTCTCATCCAAGAAGTTCAGCTTCTTGGATGAGAAGCGAAACGTCTTCAAAGAAAAACCAGGAAGTCCAGTTTCCTCTTGACACCTTTGGGACAATCAAGACCTGGATGACCGAGAACGTCCACAGAATATTAATCTACTCGCATTTGCGTGCTTTCAAACCACGAGATGGGCTGGAGCTGGAGCAAGGAACAGGAGCTCACCCTATTTGCATAGAGCTCAGATCTCGAACCTAGGCTGTCAGATCTCGTCTTTAACCACTGAGTCATCACTGTTATCTTTTCATAAATCACTGTGTTTATCTTCCCATTAATCCAAGTTGCTTTTGTTTCCCAAGCATGCCAGTCTCCTAGAACCTGACATGATTATATGATAAAGCTGGGGCAAAAAGATTCAGAAAGTCCCCACCAGAGGCACAATTTAACTCTCAAAGAAGTTTGCTTGCTGGAACATACCTATATACTAATAGGTATATTAGTATACCAACATACTAATGTTGGTATACATACCAACATACCTGCAACATACCTATATACTAATCTCTTATTTGATTTTTAATTTCCCTACTTCCATCTGTCCAAAGCTTGCTAATTTTGTTGGCTTCATGCTTAGAAGAGATAATTATTTTCACTTTAGGCTGCTCTTGTAGCCAGATAGATAAGAGAATCCAGATAAATTTTTTCCCCTCTCTAAAAATTCTCTTTTTTTCCCCTCTCCCCTTTTTTCCTGGACTAAAGTGAGAAAACTGGTCCTTGGAAAGAATTCCTTTGCTAGACAGGTAAGGAACAAAAGGTCAGAAGGTTTGCTTTGACCATTGGCAGCCTATCATAAATATCTTTTACTAGGAAGTTATTGGAAGAATAAGTTTGTCTGGCAGGTTTTACACTATCCCTCCTCCCAGATTATCAAGGTTCTTACGGGCTTTGAACTGTGTTGAGGCAAAATCCATTCGACCACATTGGGAACATAACTCTGCCATCCAGTCTCAGATATTTCCAAATGATTTATTGATTTGCTAGGGCTGAGAAACTGCCCCAATCAGAAAACATGTCTGAGCAGTTGTGATATAATTCTCATTTATGATTACAACAGGTCCGATTCTTCATTTTAAGATAGGGGGAAAAATCAGAAGTGTTTATTTTACAAGAAAAGATAAATATACACACACTGGGCCTTGAAATACAAACTCCATGCTTATATAAAATGAGAATTTGCTCATCAGTTGACTTAGTTGTTTATATATTTGTCAGATGTCTATTCTGCCTTATCTTCCAGCTGTGACCTCAAGGAAGCTTCCATGAGGATGTGTCTCAGGGGTGGTTATTCAGAAAGTTTTGACCAGTAGTGGAAATTCGGAGTAGTTCAGAGAACTGGCAAATACCACCTCTGATTGGCCCCTCCCACATCTCTTCTCTGCCTTCCATTAAGTCCCAGCTGATTGGCTGGGTCTTCTTTGGTTGCCCTGCACAGGAGAATGGAGCTGGAAAGCAGGTTAGTGGGGTGGGGAGGGAATGGAGATTTTGCAGTAACCTTCCCCCAGGAGTGGGGACGGAATGGAGATTTTGCAGTATCCGTCCCCTGCCATGCCCACCAATTCACACCATGCCCACCAAGCCACAGCCACAGAACCAGTAGTAATTTTTTTAACCCCACTACTGATTTGTCTCCATTTCACCAACCCAACAATCTGGTGAAGTAGATTAGCTAAAATAGGGGAACTGACTCACTTGGTGAGTTTCTGTAACTAGAATATCTGTTTCCCTAATCCTAGTCCAACATTTTAACCACTATATTGAACCACACACAGAATGTAATTCCATGGGAAAACAGGATGAATTATGAATAAGATAATGCAAAAATGACAGTGGGAGAAATTTGTTCCATCCATGCTTATCCTTTGGATATTCTATTAGCAGATTCTCATTGTCTTCTGCCTTCTCCATTGTTTGGCCCTTTACATCAAGAACCACATATTTCTTTTTTTAATGTTTCTATTTTGAATACTATTTCATCCAAATGAAGCCACGCAGAAAATGCAAAGATGTGAAGAAGGTTTATTCAAATAAAAGAAGCTGTTGCGATGCCCAGATTTATTGAAATGCCTTTCCAAAAAGGTTAATTTGTTTGACCCTTCAAATTTCACAACAAATTTGCACTATTAGGAAACAAGAGACAGAAATGCTGCTGGTTTTCATAACCACAATAGAATTGCTTACCACCTTGGCCTTCTCTTTATGGATACTTGGCATGTGTTTGCATCACAAAAGTGTTTCATAGGGGAATTATTTCTGCTTTTATTTACTTATTTATTTATTTTTTTAAAAAATCAAATGTTAGATATTCCAGAATTTCCTAAGTGAGGAATCCATAATTATGAATAATAATCACCAATAATAATCAGCAACTCATAACCATGAAAATCTGGATCTTCATTAGGGACAATCTCTTCCTTCGCCATTTGCAGAGGAATTGCAATTCTGTCATAAAAAAAATAAAAATAAAGAAGCTAATAGTGAAAAAAACACAAAGTCTTTCAACTGACAGTTTATCCTTATGCTATTTGAAACAAAAAAAGATCTGTGTAGAAGATTTGCAAAAAGCAAAAATCCACGCCCTTACCATTTCTTAAAAAAGAAGATAGTTCCTTAGTAATCACAGGGCGGGGCCCTACAGCAGAGGAAATCAGATATTCCTAAATCACGTTGGAAGAATTACCCTTCAGGGTTCTGTTCCAAGTGGGGAAAAAGACACTGGAAACATGGAGGCTGTTTGGAAATATGGTTTAATGGTGGACAGCAGGACCACATGGCTTGGAGCTCCAAAGTGAAAAGAATGATTACATGCTTCAGGATGTTGGGTGAAGGAAAAGAAGGGGGAAAGATGCTGAGAAACTCTTAGTTTTATACCCTCTGTTGGACCCCATCTTTGTGTTTCCTGTTCCTGTGTAAGAAATGTATCCCATTGGCTGTCAGACTCTCAGGGAGTGGGGTCTTGAAGGCTTTGACTGGACCCCATGGCTTCACCTGAGTGCTGGTTGATGCAGTCTTCCCAGGCCAGGTGGTGAGATGGGTAGAGGGCTTTGTTACGTAGAATACTCTGGCCCAGGCCTTAATGGCCCGCCCATTAACAAAGGTGGGGAGTGAGCTTCTGCTTCTGAGGTGAGTTTCTGCTTCTGAGTTTCTACTTCTCTTTTTAGGGTATTATTCTGTCTTTTTAGTATATCCTAAAATATGTCATTTTCCTAGGGGAGGGGTGGGTTTTAACTTCCAACAATCACATGCAGGGAATTCACTTGGATCAACTTAGGTTAACCTCCATGGAATTTGTTTTCCTTCGATTAGCTATTTATGGTCCTGGAAAGTTGGATTTATTCACCCTGGAGGAAGCTCACATTGATTTTTTGCACATAAGTCATTATACTTAAGCTTGTTTCTCTGTTCCCTGTGGGTGGAAATTGCAAAGAAGATGACACAATAGCTGTGAAAGAAGCAAGGGGTAGTGGTTGAGTGTCAAACCATGTTGGCTGACTGAGAAAAGTCATACCACACATGCTTAGTTATGTTTAACTAAAAGCCGTAGGTAGCGTGACATCTGACTAGGGCTGGGTAAGACAAATCCAGGCTCCTGTTTTAAGCTCACGAGAGCTGAACTTCAGCCATCAAACATTTCGGATACCTTGGCATATAATTACATGCATTTTAAAATTTGGTTACTTATATTGGATTTGAGAAGGTTTTATAGGAGAGTGGCTGTACATTTTTCTCCAAATGATCCTTGTCAAGTCCTATAGATTCTGCAAAAAGGACTTGAAGCCCCATTCAAGGTTTGATGAATATAATATATGACTAAATTAATAGATTTGCCTTTTTTACAAAACCTTCACATGAACTGGAAAAGGAGAGGATCACGTCCCTTGAAACCAGTGGCTTTATCGCAGTAATGCTCTTCAGTTATAATTTCCCTGCCCTCTCCATAGGGACTTACGTATTCGTAACAATTTAATATCCCAGGAACTCTGATTATTTTTATGTAAAAGTACCTTTGTCAGATCAGTATGATTCAGTTTTTCTGAATGTAGCTAAGTTTTGTTACACTTGTCTGTAAAATTAGGCAGATTTTGGGGGGAGGGTTGATTTCACTATCAATTGCTATTGCTGTATCACTATGCCTATGTTCTGTTTCATTTTGTTCAGTTTTGCTTTGTTTTAAATTTTTGTGTGTGCTGGTCTGTAACTGTAATAAAGAATTGAATTGAAATTATGATTACCAACTCAACAGGTAGTTCTCAAGGGATGCCACAAAGAAGAGGGAGTCAGGCTATTCTCCAAAGCCCCTGAAGACAGAACAAGGGTGGAAACTAATCAAGGAGAGAAGCAACCTAGAACTAAGGAGAAAATTCCAGAATTAATCAGTGGAACAACTTACCTCCAGAATGTGTAAATGCTCCAACATTGGAAGTTTTTAAGAGGAGATTAGATAACCATTTGTCTGAAATGGTATAGGGTTTCCTGCCTAAGCAGGGGGTTGGACTAGAAGACCTCCAAAGTCCCTTCCAACTTTTCTCTCTTCTCTTCTCTTCTCTTCTCTTCTCTTCTCTTCTCTTCTCTTCTCTTCTCTTCTCTTCTCTTCTCTTCTCTTCTCTTCTCTTCTCTTCTCTTCTCTTCTCTTCTCTTCTCTTCCTTTCTCTAGTGTCCACTCAAAATTACAATATACCTGAGAAAATGATTTAAAATTGGTCGTCACTCTTATGACCCTTGCAGCATCCTTGACTGCAGTTTGTGTATTTGGCAAGGGAGTATTTGAGAAGTTTACAGAATCTCAGAGTCATATTTTTACCATTTGCAACCATCTCACCTGGCTTCTGACAAAGCAAAGTCAATGGGGAAGCCAGCAGGAAATTGCAAGTCAGGGTCACATGATGTCTCAATGACTGTGGGCAAAAATAGGTTGGAAATCAGGTGGGTTCACATGATCACAACTGTATCACTTAACAGTTAATATTCTGATCTCATTGTGAATTGAGGACTGCCTGTGTTATGGTTGTAGACCAGAACAACCTGCCTTCAATCGAGGACCTGTGTACTGCACAAGTCAATAAGAGGGCTCTGAAAATATTTACAGACCCCTCACTTCACACTCCGGACATAAACTGTTTCAACTCCTTCCCTCAAAACGATGCATATAGAGCCCTGCACACCAAAACAACCAGACACAAGGAACAGTTTTTCCCTGAAAGCCATCACTCTGCTAAACAAATAATTCTCCCTCCCTGTCAACTATTACAAAGTCTGCACTACTATTACTTGTTAAATTTTGTCATCACTCATCAACCACCCCTCCCACTTATGACTGTATGACTGTAACATTTGTCGCTTGTATTCTTACTATTTATATTGACTGTTTCACTAAGAACTATTGATTCCTTGATTCGCCTTTGGACTTTTGCTTTCTTTTAATGGCTGTTTTTCATTATCTGACTATGATTCTCGAAACTCTGGTGAACTGTATCTTTCTGTCTTATGTTATTACTGACGAGTATTTCACACAAGACAAATTCCTTTGTGCTTGTTTGTCCCAATCACACATTTGGCCAATAACAACGTAACGTTCTTATTATTCTATTCTATTCTATTCTATTCTATTCTATTCTGTTCTGTTCTGTTCTGTTCTATTCTATTCTATTCTATTCTATACCTACAGTGACAGACTTTCATAGAATTTGGTCCATGTACATCAAAATTAGGTGGACTCATCCCACAGGGCTCACCTTCCTAGACCTCAGCTTTGTAGATAGCACACAAAAGTTGCAACTTGGCCAGGGACTTTAGGATCTCCATCATCTGCCAGATAATTTGTATAAAATCCATCTGAAGTCCCAGAGTCTTTTTTTTTAATGAAAGGAAGACAACTTTGTCTCAAATTAGAGTAAAAATTCACAGGATAAATGAAGGGACTTGGTAAGTTCAATTTCACAAACTACAACTGAATTTTTCAATCCAATTTGGGAGCAACTGTCTCCCAAAATAACACATGGTTATTTCTTTTTTTAAAAAAAATGTTCTGTGATGTGCACATTTCTGAGCTGAATAAAGAAGCTTGCAAGCCAAAAATGGTAAAATAGCCAGCATAAGAATAGTCGTAGTCATAGTAATAATAATCATAATTCTGTTCTTAATTCCAATCATCACCCAATAAAGGGAACTGCTGTGAAAACATCTACTCAATCTAATGATGCATAATATAAAAAAGCAATAACCTGATCGTATCTGTCTGAAGGGATAACATTTTTAAAACGCAAAAATATACAAAATTCCACTCTGTTCTGAACCATTTATCCCAAAGTGGTAATCAGGAAATATATGGCCTCATCAACTTGCTAAGATTTAAATTGCAAACAAAAAAAGAAAGAGTAAAGGATGAAACCATTAACAAGGGCATCTATGTTTTGGTCTGTGTAGTATTGTTTATTGTTTTCAGCCTATCTTCATATTTAAACTACATTCATTCTAAACAGAAACTAAATGATAATATATTTATCCATATCCCAAAAGCTATAAATGGCAGGGAACTTCTGCTGGGGCAAAGATTTTCACCTCACCTGACAGCTGATGCCATCTGATGTAGTTAAGGCTGGGAAGATAGTTGATGGAGTTTAGTAACAAGCCAGATTTGTAAGTTTGCAGGTGTGTACAAAATGAGGTTGTCATACTTAACAGTGATGAATTATTGCTGCCTATCTCTATAGGTGCTCTTCAACTGAGTGTTTCTGAAGACATAGCTTCACCCAGAAAGAGAGGCTGTGGCTGGACACCATCAAATCTGACACCAGCCAGGGCACATGGTGTCCTTCTCCCTCTCCCTCTTCTTCCTCTTCCTCCTCCTCTTCCACCTCCACCACCACCACCACAACCATCACCACCACCATCATCACTGTAGGCTAGGGATGTCAAACTCAAGGCCTGGGGGCCAGATCCAGCCCACAAGGAGCTTAGATCTGGCCCATGAGGCTGTCCTGGAAACAGTGAAGGACTGGCTTGTGGTGCCTCTGCCAGTAAAAATGAAGCTCTGTTTTTACTGGAAGAGGGTTCCAGGAGGCTGTCACAGACAAAAATGGAGCTCAGGAGCCCATTTTCACTGGCAGAGTGCTCGGGTCACCACAGGTGCCCCTGGCATGAGTGACATCTAGATGGCCATGCCTACCCTGGCTACACCAATGCCCACCCCCTGAGGTCAAATACAACCCTGATGTGGCCCTCAATGAAATTGAGTTTGTCACCCTTGTGGTAGGAAGTCTCCTTAAAGCAAGAGCCATTATCACACAATTTTCTTTTCCATGCAAGCCAAAGGACTTTTGATTCTGTTAGGGCAGAAATAGGGAGACACTTGTACCCTCCATGACAGTGTAGAAGATGTGAGAAACACAATTTCAGATGTGGGTTCGGGCAAAGAACACCGATTTGAGGGGCCAACATATTATCAAAAGCACCTGAGGGCAAGAGAAGTAATGGGTGGAAGATCATTAAAGAGAAATCCAAGCTAGAAGGAAGGAGAAATGTCTGGATGGAGAGGACAATGTCTCAATGGAATGGCTTACCTCCAAAAATTTTGGGTGCTCTATCACTGGAGGTTTTCAAGGAGAGACTATGGACATTTGTCTGGAAGGGTATAAGATCTCCTGCCATGGAAAGGGAGTTGAAATGGAAGACCTCCAAGATTCCTTCCAACCTTAGAATACTGCATCCAGTTTTTGTCACCACATTATAAAAAAGATGTTGAGACTTTAGAAAAAGTGCAGAGAAGAGCAACCAGGATGATTAGGGGACTGAAGACTAAAACATATGATGAGTGATTGGAGGAACTGGACATGGCTAGTCTAGTGAAGAGAAGGACCAGGGGAGACATGATAGCAGTCTTCCAATATTTGAGGGGCTGCCACAGAGGAAGGGGTCAAGCTATGTTCTAAGGCGCCTGAAGGCTAGAAAAGGAACAGTGGATGGAAACTGATCAAAGAGAGATTCAACCTAGAAATAAGGAGAAATTTTCTGACAGTGAGAACAATCGACCAGTGCAAGAGAAGTTGCCTTCAGAAGTTGTGGGAGCTTCATCACTGGAAGCTTTCAAGAAGAGATTGGACTGCTATTTGTCAGAAATGGTGTAGGATCTCCTGCTTGGGCAGGGGGTTGGACTAGATGACCTACAAGGTCCCTTACATCTCTGCTAATCTGTAAAGCCCTATTATTCTATGTTCTATATCTAATAATAATAATAATAATAATAATAATAATAATAATAATAATAATAATAATAATAATAATCTTTATTCTATTGTTTATTAGATTTCCAGACAGGCCAGGAAAATATAAAGCCATTCAAGACAGTTGGGGTTCTTCACCTGTGTCCTGTTGAAAGACATCTTATAGCAGCTTCTGCTCAGTAGTTTTATTAGTATTGCCCTTAGCCTAGCCTCCACTCATCCCTAGGACTGGATTCTACTTAGTTTTATTTAAATGCAGACGTCTGTGAAATCTTTAATAAATAGGAGGAAGCAAAACAAACCAGAGAGAAGCTGACCATACTTGGTTTTGTGAAGACTTATTGAGACACTCTTTAGAGAAATGTAAGGATCATTAGTTAGGATTATGTCAGCAATAAAAATACTCAAGTTTTATTACATGCTGAAGCTTATTTTGTATTTTATGTGAGGGTTAATTAGATTGCATGGCATTTTATCCTTGTTTTATGAAGGTTATTTTTTACTCAGTGCTAAAGCATATTATTTATCTTCCTTTTCTATTTTTTCATTTGGTCTAAGGCCATTCCAATCTTTCTGTGGAGTGGTCACCAGGATTTTCTCTTGTTATTTAGATAAAATCTGCTGTAAAAATCCAAGCCCACAGAAAAGTCGATTTGGTGAGGACATCTTAGGTGACTCAAATACCATTCTTCTGAATTAAATGATTATAGAAGTAATTGTGATTCAAAAAGTTGAACTGAAAGAGCTTGTTTGTTTTCCTTTCAAGGAACCATGTTTGTCTTGAGGTATTCATAACAGACAAACCAGAAGAAGAGTATTTACATAAAATGTATTTTGTAAGAAGTGGATTTTGGCAATTTTAGGGAAAAAGGTAACTTGTTATCACTGGCACACATTTCACTCAGCAGCTATAAGATGGGTATGATTATTCCCCCCCCCCCAAATGTCCCTTTGATTTCTCTTCCTACTGTCAGCTCTTGGAAGTGAGAAATATCAGGAAACAGGAATCACATGAATTGTGAGATGTGGTGTGTTGGAGCTGGCTTTCATGAGTTTCTGAGAGATGATTGTTACTTAATATTTTTGGGGGGAGATTTTATGAGCCAGTTGAGGGCAGAGCTGAGCCACAATTTCTAGCACACCAATCAGCTGTTCTATAGCTAGCAATGTGATGATGTCAGTAGACATGGCAAAGCCAGTTCTTATAAACATATAAAAAACAGTCCACCACTGGTTTTTAAGAATGCTGTTTATTGTTGTGGGGTATAATAACAGACAGAAACTACAATGGCAGACTTTCAATATTCTACTACACACTATAGGAAAGAAAAGGAAGGAAGGAAGAGGAAGGAAGAAAAGAGGAAGGGAGGGAGGGAGGAAAGAAGGAAGGAAGAAAAAGGGAGGGAGGATGAAGGAAGAAAGAGGAAGGGAGGGGAAGGAATACGTGTGTGTGTGTGTGTGTGTGTAGATAGATAGAAAGAAAGATAGAAAGAAAAAGGTAAGAAAAAGAAAAAAAGACAATATTTGAGTGTGTTTCCCATGCTTTCTACTTTTTTCTGGGAGTGAATAATCTTTTCTGAACCTCCTTCTCTCTTAATGATTTGCTCATCCCTTCCCGATTCCCCAGGCCAGGTTTATACTGCCAAAACATCCTTAATCGCAATCAATAGTAGATTTCTTGACCTTATCACCAAAAAAGCAAAGATGTCATATTTCAGAACATTATATATTGTTCAGGGAAGAGAGAACAATTATTGGAAGGATTTTTGACTTGTCATCTCTCACATTCATCTTTTTTTTTATGTTCCCAGTAACGTGGATAAAAAATGTGTTCCCTCCAGGCAGACAGTTTTTCCTTCTTGTTTTCTCCACAGCAGACTCTCATATAATTTCAGCCAATGATGAAATGTAATAATTAAATCTCTTTACATAGATAAATTCAACTATCTGAAGCTAAAACATGCATCCCATTGAAATATAGAGACCTGTCTCTATGTAAATATTTTTAAGATTCCAGTAAGTTCATCAGTCTTTACTCTTTTCTTTTGGATCCATAAAAACTGTCACCCTAGATTTTTTTAAATTAAAAAAGTATAATTTCCCACCCTGCCCTGCTCTTTTTGTTCCCTGCCCTTCCCTTCTCTTTCCCTCCTTTCCCTTCTCCTTCCCTTCCCTTGTCTGCACCTTCCTTTCTTTTCCCTTCCCTTCTCTTATTTTTCCCTTCCCTTTTGATTCCCTGCCTTTCCTTTCTCCTTCCCTTCTTTTTTCCTTCCCTTCCCTCTTCCTTTCCTTCTCTTTTCCTTTCCTTCCTTTCCATTCCCTTCCCTTCTTATTCTTCCCTTCCCTGTCCTTTTCCTTCCCTACCTTTCCCTTTTCCTCTTTTCCCTTCCCTTCTCTGCCTCTTCCTTTCCCTCCCCTATTTGTATCCTTCCCTTCCCTTTCCCCCCTGCCCTTCCTTTCTCCTTCCCTTCCCTACTCCTTCCTTTCTCTTCCCTTCTTGTCCTTCCCTTACCTTTTCCTTCCATACCCTTTCCTTCTCCTTACTTTTTCCTCCCTTCCTTTCCTTTCTTCTCCTTTTTTGACCCTACCCTACGGTTTAGTCACCCTTTCCAGCAGAATTGCTGGAAAGTTTAAGGATCTGATAGCACACTACTATTGTTGCTGTTGTTCCAGACATAAAGGCAGTGTGATATTACACAGATGTCACTTTATTGGGATATAGGATTCTTCATTGGTAGATTTTTTTTTCTTGATTGTGCCATGCTTGAGAAATTAGTGAGATAACAATAGAACAAAAGACATATAGATGGAAAGATTTTGGGATATTCATGTAAAACAATTGAATCAGAATGACTGTAGGTTTGTTTTATTTCCATGTACAGTTGTGTAAGGGGTGAATTGGTGTTTCCACAATCCTCTTTTCCAACTCAGCCCCTCACCCAGCTTAATCTTCTAAAGCAGAGACTTGTCTTTATGCAAGCATGTCATTAATTATTATGAGTCTCCCATAGTCAAATATGTAAGATGGGCAGTTAGTTATACAGTACAAATTGAATGAATAATTGAACATAACCAATGAATATAAGTACTTTCTCAGACAAGGACTACGTGACTGAGTTGTCTTCTTTATCATACCTTGCTTCATTGCAAGAGAAATGATTGAAAGAGACTTGCAGTAGCAAGTTTTACTGCTGCGGCAAACTGAGGCCGTATTCATTTTAAGGCCCTGTCACACTGCCCAATGGATGCAAAACGTTAGTAAAAAGGACACAACGGAAGAGCAAAATGTTCCATCCATTGTTATCCGCTCTCAAAAGGGGCAAAAATTTGCATAACCGGCGGATAACACAGAAAGGAACGGGACGCTGAGGGGGACGCCGGGCAGATGGAAAGCGGATGACGAGACGGAAGCCACGGGATGGAAGCAGATGCGAGCGGAATGGCACATCCCGCAGGGGCTTCCGGCGGACCTCAGCAAAAGCCGAGACGCGGAACGGATGAAGCGGGATTGCAAGGTGGATGCCGAGCGATGAAGCTGACTGCTAACAGCGGAAGCCCCGAACGGATGCTTGAAGCGTTAATGATTTGCCAGCATCGCGGGGGGGGTATGGCAATTTGCGTAAAGCCATCTGCAGATATAAAAAGGTGAAGGGACAGCGGTTGCACGTGGCCAGCCCAATTGGAAGAAAGACCCTGCTGCCGGCGATAACATTGAGTCCCTTGCCTCCGCTGTGCCTTGCATGCCTGCCTGCAAAGCCTTGCTGCCAGGTCTTCCTGCAGCATTGCCTCCAAGCCTCCTGCCAGCCTCCACTTGCAGCCTTGGTCCTCTCTGCCTGCCTTACCAGCCTTGCTTGCCAGCCTGCCTGCCTGCCTTCCCTGCTCTTCCTGCCAGGCCTTTCCTGGCCAGGCTTCCTGGCCCAGGCTTCCCCTGCCCGAAGCCCTGGTCCTGCCAGCCCTGCTCTGACCAGCCAGTCTGCCCTGCCCTGCCTGCCTGTTCTTCCTGCCAGGCTTCCTGCCAGCCTTGGTGCCTGCCTGGCCTGCCAGGCTTCCGCCAGGTTCCTAGCCAGGCTTTCCTGCAGCCTTCCCTTGCCAGCCTCCCCTGGCCAGCCAGCAACCCCACAACCATGGGGAATAGAAAGTGAAGCCTCAAGCAACTGCCGCCATCCCTGGCAAGAAGGGGACAGGCCACCCTCCTGCCCCCCTGTCCCTGACTCTGGCTTGTCTTGCTGGGGGCTTCTGCCTGCTGGGCTCGCTCTTCTTGTGCTGGACTTCTGCTGAAGCTGAATCCTGGCAGTGTGCTCTGCTGCGTACTCTGGCTGAAGCTGCTCCTGGCGGGGTGCTTTCTGCTGCTGGCGTAGTCGCTAAGAAGCTGCTGCTGGTCCTGACTCGATACCCTGCTCGTGCTCCGGGGACTTCTGCGTCACTGCTCATTCCCCCCTGCTCGTGACATCCTGGTCTTTGCTCGTCCTGGCTCGTGCTTCCTGGTCCCTGCTCGTCTGCATGCCTGCGTGGTGCTGATGATGATCCTGTTGCTGCTGCTGATCCTGCTGCTGTGCTTCGCTGCTGATGATATGTTGGATCCTGCTGCTGATGATACGATGATTGATGGCTGATTAATGGATCCTGCGGGTTGAGGGAATGATGTGGATGATCGATGCAGTCCTGCTGCTGTGCTGCTGCTGGTGGTGTGAGAGGAGCAGTCGCTACTACCCTAGGAGCCCCTCGTGGATGCAGGGCCCATCTGTTTCCCTGCCAAAGGGAGGAAGAGGCCGTTGTGACAACGGGAAAGGAGGCAGTACTTTATTGAGGAGGAAATGAGGATGAGGTGCTGGGAGTGGCTGAAGAGAGAATGACTATCTGTTGCGGAAGGGCACGGCTGCTACAGGGGACACAAAAGGAAGCAGGCTGCTTGGAGAGAGAGAAGGCGGAGAGTCTGCGGCTACAACATCGGATGTTGCTCCTCGGCTGGTGGAAGCACATGCAACACTGGTACGGGAAGCTGCACCTGAAGACATCTAGCCAGGCACGGTTAAGCTGACGGACAGAGAGACCATAACGTCCATTGGCCAGGTGCAGCTTCCGGGAGGGTGAGATCTGCCCACCGAGGACACAGGAAGCCCCTCGGCTCTTTACCCTCTCTCTCTGGGCAGCCTGCTGAGAGCCAGTCCTCCTCCAGCCGAGAGTCAGTCCCTGGTCTCCAGGCAGGTTTCTTGTGGAGCGTGCCCGACGGAGAACCCACGGACAGTGGAACCATGGTGGAGCATGGGAGGACTCCCTGGTGCGGTGGGAGAAAAGGGAGAAGACATCGCGTCCACCACAGCCGTAGCCGCATCCACCCCCCAGCTCCCACCTCCACAGAAAGGCAGAGAGCCAGACAGCAGAGGGGGCAGAGCCACACTGTCCTGCTGGAGATCAGGGACACCATCCAACACCAGCATAGAATTCCTCTCTCAGCTGGTCCACACTGACTTCCTCATCTCCAACCGCATGCCCTTGTCTCACCTATGTCAACCAGGCCCTCGAGGGAATGGCGGATCCCCAGTACCAGGTGGTTGAAGACTGGTCACGGAGCTGCTTCACAACCCTCCAGACCAGGAGGAACCTGCTCCTTACCCAGTCCAGTCTGCTCCTCCACCCCAGGTGATGTCCCTCCATACCCAAGGCTTCGCAAAGGGCCCTCACATACCAGCGCTACGCACCAGGAGGTCCAGCGCACAGGCAGCAAGCCCTTCCCAATCCCAGGCACAGAGTCATTCAGACGACACCGTTGCCACCGGTTCCACTTGATGCCACCGATGTCAAGCCACGCTCAATGATGCCACCGATGACAGTGATGCCACCCACACCCCCACCGATGCCCACCCACGCCAGTCCTCACCCAGCTGCAGGACCAGACAGCCCCAATACACTACTCCTATCCTTCACCCCAACAAGCCAAGCCACGCGCCTTCAGTACATCTGTCATCAGTTACTGGGCTGACACCCCCATGTCAATTGAGGAAAGGAGCTTCTCAACATCACGGGTCTGAGCCAGCTGTCTGAGAGCTTTCCGCAACACACCGTCACCTGTTGTCCTCTCGGGGCCAGCACCCATGGTGCTTTCAGACCAGCACTGCAAGCAGCAACCCACTTCCACGCACCTGACCATTCACCCCTGAGAATGGGCACACCTCCGAGTGACCAAGAGGAGTTGCCAGAGACTGGCATGGCTGGCTACCTGTGGACTGGTTATTTGGAACACTTGACTTGGGTCATTTTTTGTTTTATAGCTTCTTGTTCAATAAAGTCTATCTTTGATTCCCACCACTTGCTTTCATTTCTTTTTTTTTTGATTAAAGTCTTGGTGGAAACTTTTAGAAATGCGGTTTAAGCCTTTGCATGCTGTGGGATGGTTAATGATAGCAGTGGGGTTGGCAGGGATATCCTGTGGAATGAGCAGGGATACCTTTGGGATGGGTTATAGCTGTGGGATAGATAAACCTCCAGTTGAAAGCATAGTGGACTGTATGGTCCACCCTCACCAGGTGCCACACCTATGCCCTTTATTATCAATAATAATGTAATAATCAATACCACACATGTCAACAATAACACAAAAACTCTTATTAAATGCCCTGATCATTGTAGGCCCACCCAACATACATGGCCCAATCTCATCAGTGTGATTGAGACAGGCTGAAGGGAAGCATCCATTAATCATCTATCATCCTGTCTTGCCACTCCACCGCTCCAGCTTTGGGGAGTTGCACCAGTGTTTCAGGAAGGTTTGCGCCTGCTTCTTCCCTTCACGTGAGGGCTCTGTTTGGCGGCCTTGCACATCCTGACACAGTGTCTATTCAGTTTCGCCCTTGCCTCCATTCCCCAGGCTCCATGTCCCCATTTGCCTTGTTGGAGTCACGAGGACTTGTTTGCAAGACTGGGTAGTGGTGCGCATGAGATGTCAGGCATTGCAGCAAGCTCCACTGATTCCCCTCAACGGGTCTCTGGGCGATGCTTGCATGGTGGTGAGAGTACCTGAACCTGTTGGCCAGGATGCCAAAGGCGTTCTCCACCACCCCGCCCTTGCCCTGGACAGCCTGTAGTTGAAGATCCCCATCATGGTGAGGAGTCTTGGAAGTGTTAGGGCATTTCATGAGGTTTGGGTTCTGGAGGAAGGAAGGCGTCATCCCCAACGAGGGAAGTAGGCACTATCTTGCGTGTCGTTGGGCAGAGGGGTGTGATCTGGGAAGTCCATGATGAGGTTGCGTTCCACTCTTCTTGAGTGACTGGCATTGTAACCTGGGCATCTGAGCTGACCTGTGCCTGAAGCACGATGTACAGTTGAACTTGGTAGTCAGCATCGAACCATGGCGAAGAGGACGGATTGCTGAAGAAGCCCTTGTTAGTGAAATTAAGTGGACCCCGACTTGCTGGACTTTGCAGGGCCACGTGCTTCCCATCTATGGCTCCAAACATTGTGGAGGAAGTTTCCACTCTGATACGCACTGCTCTTGCAACTTTCTTGCCATCCTTCTTCAGTGGAGAGGCAGGGGAGGAGCTCCTCCAGTATTCTTCGATGATGGCCTGCACCACTTCTCTGACCACAATGTTGATGGTGTTATGTGGCACCTCCAGCCGTACTGCATCTCCGTAGGTATGTCCCTGAGGCCAGGTGCGCAGACTGAGTGCCACCTTGAAGCCCAGGTTCCAGGCGGGCCGGAAGTTGTTTTGCCGTTAGTCAACCTGGGTGTCAGCGCTGCAAACTTCGTCAAAACATGGCTGGAGGCCATCCTTCATGAAGTTCTGGAATGCACGAGTGCTTCGTCCCTGAGCTCCACCATCAGCTTGTTGTTACCAGTCCGTTACTCTGCTCTTATCTCCCAATTCCATCTTCGTACCCTGACGCTTCTTGGCCGCCCTCTTTTTCTTCCCGTTAGTAGATTCACAGAGGCCTGTAGATGGCTCTTCACACTGTTACAGAAGTAATGGTGGCTGCCAAAAGACTGTGTTACGATCACGGGTTGACAGACTGGATGCTGTGGAAGAGGAAAGAGTCAGATGAGGCTGCAGAGGTCTGCACCGCAGGGCTTGCTGGTCTGAAAGTGAGATCCAGGTGAGTTGCTCCCCTTTTTTATAGGGCAGTATAGGGTGTCCCTTATGCATTCCTCCAGGGCATCCTCTAGACATCCTTAATATCTGAGATGGTCCCCTTCTGGCCAACGTTTTTTCCGTTTTAAATGCTTGTTATCCACTAGGCAATCCGTTCATGATCGTTTCTGCATCCGTTCTGCATCCGTCCGCTTTCCTCCTGCGTCCGAGCAGATGCGAGTTGCGCGGATGCACAGCGGATGCCTAGCAGATATAGTGGATGCGTATACGGATGCAGAACGGATTGCAGAACGGATTTGCAGAACGGATGCCTAGCGGATGAACCTTAACGGGATGCAGAATGGATGAATTTGGGATACATTTTCTGCCACAAAAGTTTTGATAGCTCAAAACTTTCTGAGCGGAATGAAGCTGTCAGTAGACGGTATGCTGGACGGATTAGAGAGCAAGCAAAACTGAAGGCAGTGAGTTACAGAACGGATATATCGCGGTTAACCAACGGATGGCAAGCTGTTTTGTCCATTTTACATCCTCTTTGCATCTGTTGGTGCAGTGTGACAGGGGCTTTAGCTTGAGGATGTACAAACTTCAAAAATAGCACATGGTGAAACACAATGGCTTCAGGTTGACAAATAGGTGCAAGAAGGCTATATACTCTCTTATTTATTCTATTTACATGTGAATATATATTAGAAGAAGCCGGATTGGAAGAAGATGAAAGTGGCTTTAAAACTGGAAGAACAAACATTAATAACTGGTGCTGTGCTGATGACATCTACCCTGATAGCTAAAAATAAAACTCAAGGAGCATGATGAAAAAAAATGGTATTAAAATTAAATATATAAAACACCAAGCTTATGATAACAAGCATGATAACCAGTGTTGGCATTCTACTGGTTTGTCCCAGTTCACGTGAACCAGTAGTAAAAAATGCTACAGACTGGCCTAACTGGTAGTAAAAAAACATCTACCGGCAGAACCAATATTTCTTTTTTTTTTTCCTCCTCCCAACAGTCAGCTGTTCTCATAATCAGCTCTGTTATTACACCCAACAACATTCATCAACAATCCTAGAGTCCTTATTCTATTTGTTCCTTGCTCTTGTCTACCTTGAAGGATCAACAGTAAGATAACCTGACCATTTTGGTTGACATTTTCTGCATCAGTGTTTGTAATATTGCATTCTTAAGTGACAGCTCCACAAATCAGATGGATTTACTTATATGTTCCCACTGCAAAACCACCCTTCTTGTCTCAGGCGAATGTGGCTGGGTCATATCCAGGGATATATTTAGAACTACTAATGTTCATTGAATTAGAAAGGACTATAGAGATTAGTAAGTTTAGTTCCTAGCTTTTTGCAGGATGCTAATTCTGAGAGATTGACAGGTGTATAACAGAAACTGTTTGAACTTCATGTAATTATCAATAGACTCTCAAATATTGATATTTGGCTAGGAAAGTATGGATTTTCACCATCCTGCATATCACAAAGGACTTGAGGTCAGAGAAGGTAAGGTGAGAACATCAGAGGCCTTGAGACTTAGCAAATAGGAGAAGCTTCTCAAAAGATAAGCTCAAATTTGTGAATTTGTCAACTAGTACAGGGCTATCTTTGAAGCAACATTGGCAGATTTACAGTTTCAGGTGGAAACAATTTAAGGAAGGTCATTTTGAGTGAGTTTTGCTTGGAGGTTTTTTTTTTTTTTTGATTGATTTGGACCAGAAATTCAGAGTGAAGCTGGAACAAGAAAACATACATAGATCAGAATGATTGCAAGACTGAGATAAGCGCTTGTAAACTTAAATCACAATTGATTTATTCCAAATCTATTTAAAATAAAAGCAAGAGCATTCAATTGATTTATAACGGTTAAGCTTCCTGCAAACTTCTACAATGTAGAAATATGATTCTTATTTCATAACAGGACACCATCATAATTACTATCAGTCTGTATATGAATATTGGGATTCTGCCAGAGAGAAACACACATACAACTTACAAAGACATTTTCTGCAAATATTCACCATGTTTTTTTTAAAGGCAAGAGCTTTGCTCTAATAGCTATGAAGATAAATTTAAAAGTGTTTCTAACAGTCTGTTTGGTCACTGAGCTACAGCGATGACGCTTAGATTTATATCTAATAAAAAATTGCTATTTCACCATGTTGGCAGCCATATCTAAGTCTGGGAGAGAAATTGGTTTTAGTCACCTTTTGATGCAAACATAGTTTTGGACCAGTTTCCTCATATTCTGCCATTTTAAAGTTTGAAGTTAACTTTCTAAAAAGGAAATGTACATGGTAGTAGAACCAAAAATGGATAGATTCAAGAAAATTATTATCTGGAAAAATGTGGAAGAAATGTACTATTGTATTTTTCTTTCTTTCCTTCCTTCCTTCCTTCCTTCCTTCCTTCCTTCCTTCCTTCCTTCCTNCTATTGTATTTTTCTTTCTTTCCTTCCTTCCTTCCTTCCTTCCTTCCTTCCTTCCTTCCTTCCTTCCTTTTTCTCTCCCTCTTTCCTTCCTTTTTCTCTCTTCTCATTTCTTCTTCTTTTTTTGTCACTGAGAATAGTATGGAATGAAAAGAAAGCTCCAAAAATTCAAAGTCATCTAAAAGCGGCAAAAAGAAATCTCTTTTAAGTTATTTTCTTCATTTCAGTGACAGCCAAGCATTTTCCTGATTTGTAATATTAGCAAATGTTTAGTTTAAGAAAATTAAGAATTGCTTGAATTTATCATAAAACCTGAAGACAGCCTGCTGGTCCCAATCAATGCCAGGATAACCTAAAATTAATAGAATTATAATGGATAGAACTCAGTTTTTAAAAGATATGTGAAACATCTATTATGGGTTACATAATGACCATTAGTTCTGATGGTTCTAGGGGTGGGTCAAAAATCTTCATGAAAGATAGAGTTATTAAAATGGTTCATACATTATTAAAATGGTTCATACATTATTATTTCCAAAGTCGAGCCCATATGTTGAGGCTGATAATCATGCACAAAAAGTCCAGAAATGTTAGATATGTTGCAGCTTCTTCCTCTGTGTTCTGTCCTTGCTACCTGTTACTCTGTGTGTAACTTGACATGCAGCTAAACCCACCTATCCTCCAATAAAACAGACCACGTGCGTAGATCTGGATGCTTTATTAAAAGAACAGGAGGTGAATCTGGGAAAAATAGAAATACATACAAAAGGAACCCACATGCAAAAGAGGCAGTGTTGAGTTGCTGGTGAGCATAACAATTAATAAATACAAATAAATTTAAATCGCACCAGTGATGCTGTGTGTATGAGATGTGGATTTTTGTCCTCAGATGAACCTGTGCCATGGATTCTTCCTGGTACCTCTGCTTCCTCCAAATACTAAAGGAAATGGAATCTGGCCTCCCAGGATGCACTTGTTTTTTGGGGGGAATGAGGGTTAATGAGTAGGTGACCTTAAGGGCCGGATCAACTTCCAAACAATATAGATTGGTATTTGCCCAAACCCCTAGATGGGGTCAGAGAACAACAACAGTATATATACAAATTATATGCTGGGACATGATACTCTTTTTTTCCAGGTTTAGTCTTGAACATTAGAAACAGAATGGCAGGCCAAGTTAACCCTTAGGCCAATTTTTAAAGATGCTTGCTCAGTTCTGATTGTTGGTTGAATATTTAATCATACTTGGGGACCCAATTTTAAAATTATTGCTTATTGATAGCAATCAAAGAAGAATACAACAATTTCAATCCTGGGCATCACTCAGTTGGACAACTCAGCTGTTCCTGAAAGAATAATCTGTGAGAAGCCATGGATACAAACATCAAGGCATAGAGCTGACAGGAATTTATATGTCCTTGATTGACTGATGATAACTACTATATATTAGTGTGTAATCATAGTATCAAATTTTATTCATTCAGTTGCCATTTTTAATGGAATTATGGGTATCATAATAGTTAATGATAACTTGTGGTTACAAACCACAAGATTCCAGAGAGAAGTCAAGGTACCTAATTTGATATCAAAGGCATTCAATTTTCAGTATATCCTCAAAATCAAATTCACTATGCAACACTTCACAGCTCTCAAGAAAGTTGTGGATGAAATAACAGATATTCCTATAAGAAACATCCTTCAATACTCAAGTTATGCATCCTATTATTTTATTTTTATAATAGACAATAATTTAACTGAACAGAGCCAGTTGAACAGTACTAAAACTCATTTCAGAGAGTTGGACAGAACTGTTTAAACATTACAGAGAATTTTTGTGGAGATATTTTTCTCAGGGACTTGAATTTTTTTATTTTTTTAGTAACTACAGGCACAGTTCTGCATTAAGATTCATTTGTTAATAATCAAGTCTTAGTTCTCTGAGTTTTTTTTTCTCTCTCTAGAGGCTTGTAAACAGTAAATACTTATTAGAAGCAATTTTGTGGTTGTTATTGTTTTGGTATGTACAATAAAAGATGCAAAATAAAAATCTAGTCTTGAAAACACTGGTTATCTTTAACAACAAGTTCACATAGTGGTCATCTGAAGTTACAATTTCACTGAAAAAAGTGACATGACCATTTTTCACACTTACAACCATTGTAGCAACCTTATGGTCACATGATGAAAATTCAGACGCTTGGCAAGTGATTCATACTTAAGACAATTGGAATGTCCTGGGGTTATATGATCCCCTTTTGGCAACCTTCTGACAAGCAAAGGCAATGAGGAAGCCAAATTCACTCAACCACCAGGTTACTAACTGAACATCTTCAGTGATTCACTTAACAAGTGTGGCAAGAAGGGTGGTAAAATGGGGAATACCTCCCTTTCACAAATGTCTCACTAAGCAACATGAATTCTAGGCTCAGTTGTGACTGTAAGTCAAGGACTACCTTGACAGGTAGTCCTTGAGTTATGAATATAATGGACCTGCACTTCGAACATTTGCTAAGGGAACACTTGTAACCCGGGGATTACCTGTATAAGACATAAATCCTGTTTCAGAATTCCCCATCCAAAGTCTGTGTTTGTTTGTTTCCTATCTCATAACAAAATGACTTTGGGCATCTGTCCATACATGAAGGTGTGCATATTGCTGCCAATGTGGCCAAGATATGGGTTTTACACCCACAATAGTGGTATAATAAAGGGAACTTCAAAAGGTTTCAAAATATATAATATTGGCTGTGATTCCCTTCCTCCACAACCATTAAAAACTTGAGACTCCAGTCCCTTTTTATGTGACAGCGAACTATTTTAGTCCAAGCTGGAACTGGTGGGTTTAAAACATCATCTGCATAAGCTTCCCCATTAGATAAATCCAAAGAGTTTCCAGAACAGTTGGATATTTTATCACAGATTATATATGCATTCTTTTGTATTGTAGAGAAGTAAACAATATAATGGGATTATTTCTTTGAAATAGGTGCATATTGCTTCCCATTTTAAAAAAATATCTCCTTGGTTACCCAAGAGCTTCAGAAGCAAGCATAAATAATTCTTTGGATTTTAGTAGATTATTATCCAGTCATCCCCCTCTAGCAGATACTAGAAGCATGATTCAAACTCAGGCTATGTTTTGATGCACAGGAACTTTAACCCGAACCACTGTGCATCTTGGTGAATTTGCTCTGTAGACATAACTGGAGTCATTTCAAAAACAAACAAGAAATTCATTAAGCTATCTAAATAAAAGCACACAGAAATTAAAGGGTTGGAATTATCTCTTTGGGGGAAGATTAGCAAGCAAACACACTCTAATGGTTTCTTTGGGGGGGAGTTAGCAATTAATTTCTTCTATGTAGTTAATTAGTTCATATAGAATAAAGATTAAAATGCATGCTAGAAAAAGTAGAAAGCAGAAGAAAAGGAGCATGTGATATTGACTATATTAAATGGAGAGTTTAACATTTGGAGGAGGTTTTTCAAAGATTTCAAGAACTCGGGCTGATGAGAATAAAACAGAATAGAATATTGTAGTGTAGAACAGATAAAAGCTGCTGTTGTTATTATTACTTTTGTTGTTGCCCCTGCTGTGTATTTTTGGAGGGAGTGGACTGATTGAATGGGTTTACGATTTTTCATTGTTGTTCAACTAGTATGGCTGCGTATATCGTAATTCCTGCAGATCCACTGAAGTAAATTCTTCTAAATGTTTGAGTAAACCTGAGAGACAGAAGAATCTGGTATTGATTCTAGTGTCTCTTTGTTGACTACTAAAGAAAGACATCAAACTAGCTTTGGTCAAAATGATTCATTGGGTTCTTGTGACACTGAGGAAAATGAGGAAAGGAAAGGAAATATTTCAGAACTTGCTAAATGATTTGCCCTAAAAGACATTTTAGACCAAAGATCCCCAATTTCTGGTCCATGGAGAAGCTGTGGCATGCCAGAAACTGGACCATGGAAACAAGGAAATCCCCATTCATGGGATGCAGGAAGTATGCAAAACCACATCCCCTCCAGTCCATGGAAAAATCTCTTTCCACATAACCAGTCCTGGTGCCCACAATGTTGTGGGCCCTCTGTTTTAGACTATCTAGATACCCAGAAACAGAATCTGTCAAAGAGAGAAAAAGGACAATATCAATATTTAATAAAGTATAAAATACAAAGAAAAAAAATAGTGGAAAAATATTAGGAAGAGAAAAGAAAAAATATATAGTGTAAAGGGAGAAAACTTCTGACACTCTTTAGCACAGTAGAAGATAACAATACAATCACAACTTTTTCCTTTAAACAACAGTATGTACAAGCCCTTTCTATTACAATAAGCCTATCTACCTCATTTTCCCAAAAATATGACCTACCTGGGAAGTAAGTCCTAGCTTTTACACATGTACCCAATATAAGCCCTACCCCCCAAATAAGCCCTAATTAAGATCCCGCCCACTCCAAAGTGGATGGGTAAAAATTAAGCTAGGGTGGGGATGAAGGGGTGGAGCTGCCCTACTACTTATGTTTGGACGGTTGTAGCCAGGCCTCGCACACCCCGACACCTGCCTTGCCGGCCCATTTCTTCTGTAGCCGGCAAGGCTAGCAAGGCTTTCCTGAAGGCCTCTGGAGCTGAGAAAAAAGCTCAGGATCGATCCAGAGCTCTGTTATTGGCCACAGAGGCCTTCAGGAAAGCCTTGTTAGCCACAGAAGAAGAAATTCCTGGAGGCCTCTGACAGCAAAAAAGGAACCAGGGGGCAACATGCGCAAGTGTGGTTAGTCAGTGGATGGTATCCCTCCAAAATAAGACCTGGTGCCTTTTTTGGTGGGAAAAAAATTTAAGACAGGGTCTTATTTTCAGGGCATAGTAGTTAACAAAAAAAATCATTACAAGTACAAAATCCAGAAACAATGTCAAAATAGAAATTAGATTGATTAACTAATAAAAAAATTCAGATTTTAAAAAAAAGGATAACATAACAGATAGCAAAATGGAATTTGGGGACTAAAATCTTGCCACAAGCTCACAAAACACATTTGATCTGAGTCTATATAGTTAAAGGGAGGAAAATGAAAGCTGTGCTATGCACGTGCTTAAGACTGATAAGTGAAAATCTGGAACATGGCGAGAACATAAGAAGCCTCCTGCTGGATCAGACTCATCAGACTTGTCAGCTCATCAGATTTTCTCTCACACTTTGGGTATTTGAATGGTAAAAAAAAAATACTTTAAAATATGGTGTTCTCTTG
Organism: Laticauda laticaudata; assembly: GCA_004320025.1. Taxonomy (NCBI): domain Eukaryota; kingdom Metazoa; phylum Chordata; class Lepidosauria; order Squamata; family Elapidae; genus Laticauda; species Laticauda laticaudata. Next base: position 34,008 of record BHFT01048775.1, read on the forward strand.
CTTTTTAAAAAAATCTTTATCTACTACCCTGTATCCTAAGGGAAACAAACATGTACATAAATCTAGTAGATAATAAATATTTTTTAGAAACTCCGAAAAATGGGAGTCAAGAGTTGTATCTCAGCATCCAATATGTGAGGCATCTGCTTACAATTTAGGAGAGTACATAATTTTGTAGCTTGCTGCTACCCTGATCTTCCAGAAAGCCAGCCATGATCCTTGTAAAATCATCATGTGGCCATTTAATAACAAATTCTGATAGCAAGTTTTGACTGGAATCTACCCAGAAGTTTTTATAAGATGAGTGGCCATATAAGTATTTTAAATAATGAATACATTCCATTTTTCCACTGTGTGATAAATAATTTCCTTGCATTGGACTGAAAGAGTGAAAATATCTAGAATATGGCCTAAAACGTGTGTGGAGGAAGACTTTTCTGTAACATGGGCAAAAGGTCCAGAGCTAGATTACTTAGTGCAAAATTTCAGACAACTGACAAGTAGCAATTAAATCAACACCTTGTTGTTAATGGGCACCTGGAATTTTAAGGTCAATTCTGGGAGCCAGAAATGTTGTCAGCACCTTTGCAAAGTTTATTTGCAGTTGGATTGTTTGTGCCTTAGGCTTATTGATAAAAACAATTGATAAAAACTTATTATGTAAGTTCTACTCTTCTTTTTGCCAATGAAACACAGTTTAATCCAGCATTTAACTTTTCTTTTACAGTCCTGGTCAGTAAAGAATTTCATTATCCATTGATAACCATCCTAAGAAATATCCTGTTTCCTAGACCCAGTAAGTTGTTAATCAATAGCAGTATTTTTCTCTCTTTCAGGCCAAGGATTTCATGTGTCATATGGAACACCCTTAAAATCTACTCACAGAAAGAACTTGGTTTATGTAGAGACAGTCAGCCTTACATGGAGTTTCTCTGATACACTTTCTATTCCAATATTCAGAGTAACAGAGTTAGAAGGGACATTGGAAGTCTTCTAGTCCAAAATTTTCTTCTCAAGCAGAAAACCCTATACTATTTCATACTGTCCAGTCTCTTCTTAAAAGCCTTCAGGGATGGAGAACCGTCAACTTTTGAAGGCAAGCTGTTCCATTGGTTAATTGTTCTCACTGGTAGAAAATTCCTCCTTTGTTCTAGGTTGCTTCTCTCCTTGGTTAATTTCCATGCATTGTTTCTTGCCTTGCCTTCTGGTGTTTTGGAGAATAGATTGACCCCCTCCTCACTCAAATACTGGAACACTGCTACATGACTCCTATTCCTTCTTTTCGCTAGACTAGACGTACCCATTTCTGGCAACCATCCTTCATATGTGTTGTGTTGTTGATGAAGAATCTGAATGATTGGCAGTGAATATTATGTCTGCAAGAAAGCAACCAAGCTTGGAAGCACCAAGGACCTCAAAGTGAATTATATACTATGGTCAATAAGACTAATAGGAATTAATTTAGAATATTCATGTGTGGGTTGCTGATTTAGTAGTTGCTCTTAGTAGTAGTTGTGGACTTCGTAGTCTAGGTCTGGACCTTTTGCCCATGTTACAGAAATATCTTAGATCTTAGATCATATGTCTAGAGCAAGGGTCTTCAAACTTGGCAAGTTTAAGACTTGTGGGCTTCAACTCCAAGAATTCCTGAGCTAACATGACTGGAGGAGGAATTCTGGGAGTTGAAGTCCACAAGTCTTAGAGCTGTCAAGTTTGAAGTCCCCTAGAGAGATATCTTCACCCTTTCACAATGTCAGAACTTGGGGAAATTCTTTCTCATACAGCTGAAACACGGAATTTATTCATTATTTAAATAAGACCAATAGGAAAGAATTAAGAATATTCATGCATGGGCTGCTGTTGTGGAAGTATTTGTTTGTAATTTAGAATAGGCAAATTTGGTTTGGGAAGGATGGGAAATAGGTTAAAATTTAACATCGCCTAAAGCGATGTTAAATTTTCAAGTCAAAAATCCATTGTCAGCATTCCAGCGAACAAGCTCCAAACCAATAAACTCAGAGACAAGCATTTCCTCAAAGTTCCATTTTATTAGAGATGTCATATTGGCACATCTGAGAGTTCCAAAAGAAACCAAAAGAGAAATCAAACATCCATCCCCTGCACCCATCAGTCGATCACATGGTCCAGTCAAACAATAGTACCAACTGGAGACATTCCTCCAGACCAGTGGTGGGATTCAATTTGTTTTTACTACTGGTTCTCTGGGCATGGCTTGGTGAGTGTGGCTTGGTGGGAATGGCAAGGGAAGGATACTATAAAATCTCCATTTCCTCCCCACCCCCCTAACCTGCTTTTCAGCTCTATTCTCCTGTGCAGGGCAACAAAGGAAGACCCAGACAAGCAGCTGGGACTTGGGAGGCAGAGAATAGATGGGGGCAGGGCCAGTCAGAGGTGGTATTTGCTGGTTCTCCAAACTACTCAAAATTTCCACTACTGGTTCTCCAGAATGGTCAGAACCTGCTGAATACTACCTCTGCTCCAGACACTTTTCTCAAGGTGCAGGTTAATATGTCCTTGACTTTCTGAGAAGAATGTTGTTGAGTCTAATCTTCCACCTCTCTCCTAAATTCTCCCTCCCAAATTCCCAGGCACTAAATGTGGCAGCCTCGAAGCTTCCAAGGCAGACATCCATTCCTGGATACCCTCTTCAGAAGAGCAGCACACTGCTGATTTCTGATCCAAATGCTAACTATGTCTGAAAGTGTTCTAAGCACCTGGAAACCTAGCTGATATTGCCAAAAGCCCAGCTGAGCAAAAGACTCCCAGGATGGATATTTATGCAAATATTTGGCTCTGGAGAGAAAATGTGACAAGCAGTATGTTGAAACTGTAACAGGAATGGACTCCAAAGGAAATTATTTCTTTCTTTGTTATGATATATGCCTTTTCTGTTTAGGCCAACACTCAAGCAGCTTGCGAGCATTAAAAAAAACCCCAAATATGAAACACAGCAAAAATCATAGGTTAAAATCCAAAGTAAGATTAAAACTAGTTTATTAAAATACTTAATGGACTTGGAGAAAGAAGTGCATTTTTACCATCTTCCTAAATATTGAGAGTCTGGGAGCCAGTTCCCCTTGGGAATGCATTTCATACTGTGGACCTTTTCTTTTGAGTTCATAGTTGAACTTCTGGCAAATGGAACTTCTCCAGAAGAGATGTCAGCATCCATTGTTTATGAGAGAGAGAGAGAGAGAGAGAGAGAGAGAGAGAGAGAGAGAGAGAGAGAGAGAGAGAGAGACGAGAGGAGATTATTACAGATGTCGTAGGTGAGATGATTTAGTATTGCAATGGATAAGATGGCTGATAGATATGATATAAGGGAGATAGGGAGAGAGAGATTTGACATGTATAGATGGTTAGGTAGATGATAGACGTTGAATGGATGATGGAGATAGATAGGTACTAGATAAATATCGAAGATAGATAGATACAGAAACCCCTAGATACAATAGAACAAACGCAGACCCGAGGCATACTGTGTAAACCAGGTAGAATAGGTAAAGACAGAGAGATAAATAGAGATAGACGATAAATTCAAAGTACTAGATGGTGAGGTGGAGAGTTAGACGAGATGGAGACAGATATAGAAGATCAAAGCTTATCATGATATAGATAGATAGATAGATAGATAGATAGATAGATAGATAGATAGATAGACAGACAGATAGATAGATAGATGGATAGATAGATACACAGACAGATAGATAGATAGATAGAAGACATAGAGATAGATGATACATACATAGATGATTGATTGATGCATGCGTACATAGATGCTAGATAGAAATGGAGATAGAAATGATAGAGATAGACAGACAAACAGACAGACAGAGGATAGATAGATTTTCTTGAAAAATGCAAATCAGCTTAAAAGCTCTCTTTTCCAACAGAATAAGGAAGAATAAAGAATCGTATTCTTTTGAAGGCATTCTAAACATTTAACATGTATTTGGTGATAAGAACAGCCACTGAGTACTACCAGGTTTCTTTATAATGTACTCCTTCCCCCCCCTCTCAGATGGTGATTAATTCCATTCCAAGTGTCATCCATGGGTGCACTTATCGTCATGCAAGTGTTGAATGAGTGGATTGTGTTGAAGTGATTGGAGAGGCACTGAAATGAGTTGTGTTTGCTGTCTAGGAATCTTAATGATGTTGAAGCATTTTGATGGGTGTTCTGTCTGATGCCACAAATGTGGAATGATTATTCAGAGGTGGCACCTATTAATTTCTTAGGGGTTGGCCTGTGAAGGACATCAATATCCTGAAGAAGGAGGGAACATGAGCTTCTTCTGTACCTTGAAATATTACATGAAAAAGGACATGCATTCAGATATGTGGGAGTCTTGTGGCAGATGTAACATATTGGCCATACTTTCATACATGAAAACTTGCATTGTATTCACAAAGATGCTGTTTTAAAAGACAAATGGACTTTTTGGTTTTCTTTGAAGATGCCTCACTTCTGAGTGGTGCAGTAGCCAAGAAGTGGCCTAGAGGTGGAGCTCTTGCCTCACAATCAGTTTGATCTGAGGTAGAGGCAGATATTTCTCTCTCTGGGCACACTGAGAATATATCTGCTGGAAAAAAAACAACAACTCTGCACTGGTGACAGGAAGGGCATCTGGCCAATAAACACTCAGCTCCATTCAGTTGCCCAGACTCTACCCCGATTATGGGGTCATTAAAAGATCATGATGATGTTTCACTTTTCATTCCAGAAGCTTCTTCAGTGAAGGAGAAGGAGCTGAGGAAGCTTCTTGGATGAGAAGTGAAGTGTCTTCAAGGAAAAAAAAAGAAAGTCCAGTTGCTTTTTTTTTTTTAAGAAAACCACCTATGGTCTAGATGACTGAGAATCTCCATGGACATCAACATTTGCATTAGCATTCCAACTTAGTGAAAATACGAATTGGTCTGTGAGTCTTTCATGTTGTTGACCAATTAAACTCTCTACTGTTGATTCAGCAACAATCAAATATTAACCTGGGCCTTTTTGAGATCTGAGATATGTACACAATCTTTTCTTCATTTCTGCAGATATTTCTTCTTCCTGCAACATGAATGGCTCAGGTTATATATTTGCAAAGGATCAGGTTATATATTTGCAAAGCAGACCTACCAGTTTTTTTGTTCAGTCCAATCTGAACAAACATGTCTCCCCCAAAATATATATTTCACTTGTTTTCTTTAATAACATCTCAAGCTTCCCCTGAGCGAACCAAAAACACTTTTTGGGGGACTTCTTTAGAATAAGACTGTCAGACTAGAAATGAATACAGCTATGGAATATATCTTTATTGTATCCAAGGATATGGGACTTGACCGTTACTGAAGATTTTGTGGTAATTCCTGGTCAAATTCCTGTCCAAACCTGGACAGCCTTCCAGCTGTCTCGCAGCACTGCCCTCTTAGAAGACAGGGCGCGAATATCTTCTTATCTGTGACTCTCACATTGTTTGTTGATGACAGGGGTTTGCCTTATTCTCTAATCCATTCAGCTTGACTGGGATCTCAAGCCATATCCTGAACCAGGCAGAGTATTTTGGTTCAATCAATTAGAATAGAGATGGAAGGGACCTTGGAAGTCTTCTAGTCCAACCTCGTGCCCTAGACCATTTCAGACAAGTGGCTGTCCAGTCTCTTCTTAAAAACCTCAGTGATTAAGACCCACAATTTCTGATGACATGCTGTTACACTAGTTAACTGTCCTCCCTGTTAGGAAGTTTCTCCTTACATTCAGGTTGCTTGTCTCTTTGATTCATTTCTGTCCATTGTTTCTTATCCTGCTTTCCTGGTGCTTTGGTAAATTTGCCTCCTTGTGGCAACCTATCAATACTGGAATACTGCTGTCATCTCCCCCATAGTCCTTCTTTTCTCTAGACTAGCCAAGGCTCTTTTTTTCTAAACTCAAATTCTGCAACCTTTCTTCATATATTTTAGTCTCCAGGCCAGTGGTGGGATTCAATCAACTACTGCTTCTGTGGGTGCGGCTTGGTGAGTGTGGCATGGCTTTGTGGGTGTGGCTTTGTGGGCATGGCTTTGTGGGTGTGGCAGGGGAAGGATACTGCAAAATCTCCATTCCCTTCCCCATCCCACTAACCTGCTTCCCAGCTCTGTTCTCCTGTGCAGGGTAGCAAAAAATGACCCAGCTGATCACCTGGGACTCGGGAGGCAGAGAACAGATGGTGGCAGGGTCAGTCCAAGGTGGTATTTACTGGTTTTCCAAACTACTCAAAATTTCTGCTACCGGTTCTCCAGAACTGAATACCACCTCTGCTCTAGGCCTTTAATCCTCTTAGCTGGTCTTCTCTGCATTTTTTGCAAAGTTTGAACAACTTATTTGTAATGTGGCTACCAAAACTGGATGCAGTACTCCAGGTGTGGCCTTACTAAGGCTACAAGCTATTTGATTACAAACTGTATTTCATATCGGCATTCTTACCATTCCTCAAACTCTACTAGCCATTTTATAACAGTCTACAGCTATTTTCACTGCTGTCAATTCACCAACAAGGAGTGTGAAGTTTACCATCCAACCGATACCCTTCCTCTCACTCCTATCCATGTCTTGTAGGAATTCCACTAGATGACTTACGAGGTCCCTTCCAACTCTGTTATTCTAAGTCTAAGTTTAAAATTAGAAGGAGAGAAAACTGATCTTGGATCTGTGCACCTGTGGGATTTATTCAGTGCAATCTTAAGTGGTAGTAATTTAGAGAGTATACTGTAGGCTATCAAGTACATCACACTTTTGCCACTACTTCTTCCCCTTCTTCTCCCCATGACCAAAATAATCATCACTTCACATCTGTTTACCACCCCAAGCTATTCCCTCTACAAAATAGTGAAAGCTGATCACCTTCTATCTACTGGTAGCAATCAGAGCAGATAAGACTTATTTCTATCTCCTGCACACACACATTATGCATAATTAAATTGTTCAACACTTTTTCTACCTATTTCTCACATTCACCCAACCCATCTGACAATATTTGCAAATGGTCTACTAGTTTAGTGCACCTAAATTAGGGAATCATGTGGTTTTGCCTCAGATACGGAAGCTAGGAATCACTTATAGCATTTCATATCAAATATTTTTTCATGTCTTATATATGTGGAATTAAAGACATATCCTAATGACCATCACTTTTTCTTCTGCAAAATTAATGCAGACTAGGTCATGCCTCTGGTACACTGTTCTGTAAGATAACATGCCCCATATCAAAGGAAATGTGTTGTGATAAGTTATACCCAATTTCCATATAGATTGTTAAATCGGAGGCACTGTGATCCTTTCCAAGCACTTCTTCAACTGTTCCTCAAATGGCCTGATAAGCTCTGTTTGTGTCTATTTCTGTCAGACAAGGATGTTAGGACAAAGTTTTATTGAATCCAAATTTGCATGGATAACCTCAAGTTAACATTTCAGAAATAAGTTATGATAGAACATCTTTTATAGAAGATAATAACAGTTTCAGTGCAATGAGTTTGGCATCATTACCTAACTACAAACTCATAAATGATGACTTTTAATGACTCCATAATCCCTTGTGGGGTGGAGTCTGGGAAGCTGAACGGAGCTGATTGTTTACTGGCCAGATGCCCTTCCTGTTGCCAAAGTGGAGTTTAGTTCAACAGATATATTTTTATTATGCCAAGAGAGAGAAATATCTGCCTCTACCTAGGATTGAACTCACAGCCTCCTGATTGTGAGGCAAGAGCTCCACTTCTAGGCCACCACACCACAAACTCACAAATAATGTGCTGTAACTGATATAGTTTGATCTCTTTGTTCCATTATTTCAGGCATACAATAAAGCAGACATGGACTTGGGTGGATTAAATAAGCATCAGATCAAGGGTTTATTCGGAATGTGTCCCATGTAGACAGTTGAAGAAGTCAACTGTTTCTTTAACATATAACAGATAATTAGAGTTGGAAGGGATCTTGTAGGTCATCTAGTCCAATCCCCTGCCCAAGCAGGAGACCCTAAACCATTTCTGACAAATGGCAGTCCAATCTCTTCTTGAAAGTCTCAAGTTATGACACTCCCACAACTTCCATTGTTCCATTGATTGATTGTTCTCACTGTCAGAAAGTTTCTCCTTATTTCCAGGTTAAATCTCTCCTTGTTTAGTTTCCATCCATTATTCCTTGTCTGACCTTTGGGTGTTTTAGAAAATAGCTTGACCCCTTCCTCCTCCCTGTGGCAGCCCCTCAAATATTGGAAGACTGCTATCCTGTCTCCCCTGGTCCTTCTCTCCACTAGACTAGCCAAGCCCAATTTCTGTAACCATATTTCATAATGAATCTTGATGCAGATAGGGTGCTACATTGTGTAGTGAACAATGTCTGATTCATTGAGTCATGTCTCCAAGCTGGATCTTGTGTATCATCTTGGTGGTGAAGAGAAGGATGATAACAACAATTATTTCATTATAATCTGTAGTTGAGAACAATTGAGATTAAGATCTTGTGAGACTTCCAAATATCAACTGCTAAACATCAAGGACATAATAAATCAGACTGTCAGCTGGTGCTCCATTCAAAATCCAAGAAAGAAATACTTAGAATCTTTTAATTAGAGAAAAGATATATTTTACTGGAAGTCAAGTGGTAGCAACAAAAGAATTCTGAATCTGAGAAAATAGGCACGTAAATCACATATACAAAGTGATGGCAATGTTCCCACCCCCAATAGTTCAAATGGTTCTTCCAATTAAAAGTTGTGAATGTCATCATGTGGACATCTTCAGGTGGTGATGAGACGTCTGGCCGTTGACTTTGGCATATTTTGATAAAGGTTTGCAGCTGCGCAAAGAATAGAAAGCTAAGCAAGAAATAGAAACCTAACCAAGAATGTACTCCCCCCTCCAGTTTATACAGTTCCACTTTGCAACACCTCCAGCTCACTTCCCACAACTTTCCCCCCTCCCCCCCCCCATTACTTATGACAACCGAAAGATGCAAAGCAAAGGGAGAAGGTCTTGAAGGCTGAAAATCTTAAAGGCTAACACAGACAATGGCAACAGGAAGGGCATCTGGCCAGTAAACAATCAGCTCCATTCAGTTGCCCAGACTGCACCCCGCAAGGGATTATGGAGTCATTAAAAGACATCATTTATGAGTTTGTACTTAGGTAATGATGCCAACCTCATTGCACTGAAACTGTTTCTATCTTCTATAAAAGATGTTCTACCAGATGTTCTATTATGTCTGTAGTTAGAAAGAAACAAGTTTGGCTAATTGACATTGCTTCAACATGAGAAAAAGCTATAAAAAAACCATAGCAATATAAAGATCTTTAAGTGGAGAATCAGCAAATGTGGAAAAAGTGTTCCAGTTGTAGTTGGTGGACTTGATATCCTAGTCTTGCACACAATAGGGATGGACAGAATTTCAATTAATCAGTTACAAAAAGTTACTTTACTTGGAGTGGGGCATATATTTTATCAATGTTCTTAATCCTTTGGATTTGATACTTTTGAGCCAATAGTCAGAAATATAAAATTATGTTTAAATTATGTGGGTGTGAATAGTAAGAACAAAACAACAATCAAGATTAAGGGCTGAAGTAAGTAGGATGAAACTTTTTTCTCACACACTCTCAACCCAATTTTGTATCAATATTTTCAAAATACCTAGCCTTAGAGCTTGCTGAACCCAAACCTCGGTCAATCATTTTGGATATCTGAATTCTTATGTTAAACTGACTTGTCCCTCAATCTTTCCATCCTTTCAGTTCAAGTATTGGCCAAGAAAATATTGACATGATAAAGATACAATTTTTCTACAGAAAGAAACCATCAGGCCTCTTTTCCACTATTACATCATATATGTTATCTTCTGAGGATGCCATTCTAAAAGTTTTGAAACCATTTTTGACCATATTTTTTAACCATGATTTCATAGATAAGAATTCTGGTACTTTTCCTTCTCTTTTGTTGAGCAATAGCCCTATACAAAGCTATAGGTTGCAAACTTCATTTTTTTCCATGACGGGAGGAACAATAATCTTGAAACAGATTCTCAGTTCCTTTCCTAATGGACCATTGTAAAACATAAAGAAAAATGTATTTTTTTCTGCACAAAAATACAGCCATCTACCGTACCCGCAAAAAATTGTGTGTTATCCATCTCTGGAAATTTTTAAGGTTCATCTTTTGAAGATGTTTTAAGATGTTTCTCTTGCACATTACAGAACTAGTTGATGCTTTTCATCCCATCAAAGTCTACAATTATATGTTTCTAGAAACATGCAAAAATACTTGGGATGAGGCTAGCTAACAAAATAGTACAAAATTCTGAAGGTTGAAAATTAAATCTTCCTGCCATGAATGGTGCATTGAAAAAGAAAACTTTTGGTGTGAAAATTTCTTTGAAACAGGGTTAGTTTGTCACTGACAGGTATCAAGCAATTTATTCGCATGAAAAATAAAAAATCCCAGTGAAATGATTGCTTCTTTTAATTACACTGATTAAAATAAATCAATATTCTTCATACGGCAGTAAGATATTTCAAAAATGATGACAGTTTGGTATGGAGACTAAGTGTAATATGATTAAGGATTTTGCTTTCAAACCCTATCCTTTTTCATCACATGCCTATATGCTTGAAAAGCCCTCTATCAGGAAGTTCTACAATTTTTGTCACACATTAATTTCCCTGGCTCCTTTTTTTCTCCATCATTAAAAACAAGCTCAAAGAGGGAATTTTAATTTATAGTTCTGTCCTCAATTACAGTTCCTGCTGAGGACTCCTATATAGCATCCAATCTTTACAAGATCTTTACAAGCTGTTGGAGACAATGTGGAACGCGGCTAACAGATATCTACACTTATGTTTTCAACCACACCTGGCCCGAGAGTAGAATTCAATCAATGTGTGAAAGTCAATGATAAATCTTTTGATTGAAATGGTGCTTCCAGCGCAATCCACAATTGATATGAATCAATGCACCTTTGAACACCATGGAAAGCTTTGGTTGGCCTTAGTGGCAGGCAGTTTATGCAAACGAAGAAATATCATTCGAGTAGCCCAAAGCATGAAATAGATCTATAAACATTGAATTTGGCATCTGCATGCCAATTGCTTTTCAATCATGAATCCAGTTTTAGTCTAGATCAGAGCTGCCAAACTCCTGGCCCATGGGATGGATGCGCCATGTACTGGCCACGCCCACACCTGGTTTGGCAAAGGGGGGGAAAGTCCCAATATGTCACATGATGCAGCTGGGATGGCATGAGTTTGATACCCCTGTCTAGATCATGTCAGGGATATGATGAATATATATATTTATTTGGGGGGGTGGGGAAATTCCCATGCATTTCCTTAAATACAATTCCCATAAAATTTTCTGACATTAGAATAATTATTAAGTGGAATGGCCTGCCTCCAGAAGTTGTGGTTACTCCAAGATTTTTAAAAAGAGATTGGACAGACATCTACCTGAAATAGTATAGGACTTCCTGCTTGAACTAGAAGACCTCCAAGCTCCATTCCAACTCTATTGTTTTGTTAATCAGTCATTCTGCACACCATTAAAATTCACTCATATATGTTTGAGGAAAGAAACGTAATATATTCTTCTCCGTAGAACAGCTACTTATTTAGCAGAAACTTCAGTTGTCTGATTGTCGGCGTGAAGAACTAGAAGTATGTCATGGCTGAAAACAGACATAGTCATCTACACTTGAAAATTGTTCCGAGTAAATCAGTGGAAGATATTTATTTTTCCATTGACCTTATAAGCATTTAGATTGTAGTTGTTGCAGACCTAATAATTTTTAGAAGGAAATAATTGTCTTTACGCATAAGATTTAAGTGCAAGGGTACTCCACATTATCACCTCTGATCATTTTAATGTAAAATGTATCATAACACGTGGCTACTGAAGACTAGATTGTGAGCCAGTGTAGAAATAGCTCTACTGCTTTAGCTGAGCCTTGTTCTTGAGAACATGAAATGTGGAATGCACATTATAACAACAATAACATCACAGTTTTATTTTCCCAATCGAAGTGGGTTTGTTAATAGTCCAGTTGGGCCCGGACAGATGGATTAAAAATGGTAGATTCATTTGGTTTTATTTAGCATAGGCAGAAATGTTAAAAAGCACAGCACAATTACATTCTCAATGAGCAAATACAAAACAATTACTCTTGTTACAAATTCAAAGGTAGAGTATTTATATAGTCAATACATGATGGAGTTGCATATAGAAATTCCATAGGGTTTCCCTGATATATGTCCAGAATATGCATTCAGCAATGTACTAAGCTTTCTGCTTTGGAGCACCAAAGCTACAAATGGTAGAACTTTGGTTTAAAAGGCTAAATTATAAAACTTTAAAGGTGGAAGGCATTATTTAAGCACTAAGTCCAGCTCCAAGATTATTTCAAGAATTTAATTTAACCAGCCAACCTTTTTATTTTCTGAGACATATATTTGGAAACTCTGTGTCATTAAAGTAAATAAAAACAAAGTAAATAAAAATGATACCCAATAGTTGGGGTTTTTTTAAGGAAGTCAAACAATTATTTAACAAAAATTCAGAAGCTGGGAGAATCAAGGAATCAATAAAGGAAGTGAACAGCAGTTAGTCCCAAAGGTGATTTTTTTTCAAGAAGCAACTGGACTTTCTAGTTTTCCTTTGAAGATGTTTTGCTTCTATCCAAAAAGCTTCTTCAAAATTGAAGAAGGTTCTCAGATGAGAAGTGAAATGTCTTCAAAGAAAAATCAAAAAGTCCAGTTGCCTCTTTAAAAAAGCACCTTTGGGACAAACCATGGATGACTGAGAATCTCCATAGGCAGTAGTGCGTTAGGTATGTTGACCCTTCTCTAGTGTTCTATAATAGCCAAAAAGCAGTGACACCAATGGTGGCTACACTTCCATTAAGAGGTTTTCTTTGAACATCACAGGATCATAGAGTTCAAAAGGACAAGTTCAATTCTGCTCTGGGTCAGGGGCCAATTGTAAAGAATTTTTTGTGCTTTCCTATTGGTCAGATAGAAGGAACCCTTGTTGGTTTCATGGAGGTCTTTGCACGCTCATAAGGCCTTCTACTGCTTAGGTGGGAAGTCAAGCTATTCTCCAAAGCACCTGAAGGCAGGACAAGAAGCAATGGATGGAAACTAATGGATGGAAATTAATCAAGGACTAAGGAGTACATTTCTGACAGTGAGAACAATTAATTAGCAGAATGACTTGCCCCCAGAAGTTGTAGTTGCTCTACTCCTGGAGGTTTTTAGGAAGAGATTAGACAATCATTTATCTGAAATGGTATAGGGCAGTGATGGCTAACCTTTTTGGTATCGAGTGCCCAAAGCGAGTCTGTGCATGTCTATCCCCAAGACACATTACACACATGTTTCCCATGCATGCGCCCTGCCTCCTGGACATGCACCCCCAACCCATGCATGTGCTTTGCATGTCCCATGCATGTGCTATGTGCTTGCACACACATCCCTTGCACATGTGCCCAGCCCCCCGCCATGCACACTAGAGACCTGAAGACCAGCTGGTTGGCAGGAGGCATGCACACATGTGTGATGTTGAGGTAATTCCCCATTAGGAGTATGAGCGCATACAGGGAGACATATTTGAAAGTAGTGTTTGAATAATACACATACAGAACACAGATACACTACAGTAAATGTAGGTTTTTACTTCCAGAAAGGTTTAATCAAAGTTCAAAATAAGCAGTCCAAAGTCATTCACAAGTTAAATCAGTCAGTTTTCAATCCAGGGATAATCAAGTAACAAAGTCCAGTGTCAAAAAACAGTTCAGTATCAGACTTACATTAAATCCATGAATATCAGTCAATGAGGAAAAATGGAGGAACGGCAATACTTTCCAATGGAAGGAAAAAACAGAAAGACTCACTCACACTCTCTTCTGAGACTAAGGCTTAGCAACCCAGGTTTCTGGCTCCATCTTATGACCGTTTGAGAAACCACACCTAATTACAATTTTGCATTTTCTTAAAGATACAGTTTTAAAATGTTTATACTGGTTATATATAAAGATTGGGTTTATGAACAATCCACTGAATATAAGGATTGTGCACTGTGTCGACTCGACCCTGTTACCGTTGCATGCTCAAAGAGAGGGCTCTGTATGCCACCTCCAGCACAAATCGTCATCATGGTTATAGGGTTTCTTGGTTGAGCAGGTTTATTTATTTTATTTATTTATTTTTATTTGTCAATTGCTTACAAGATAATAGGTATAAGTAAAAACATATTTATGAATACATGGATACTTATAAGAAAAATAAAAGAAGCAATAGGACAGGGACGGTAGGCACATTGGTGCGCTTATGCATGCCCCCTACAGACCACTTAGGAAAGGGGTGAGCTCAATAGTAGATAGTCTAAGGTAAAAGTTTTTGAGGTTTGAGGAAAAAACCACAGAGTCAGGTAGAGTATTCCAGATATTGACCACTCTGTTGCTGAAGTCATATTTCCTGCAATCAAGTTTGGTGCAATTAACCTTGAGTTTGTATCTATTGTTTGCTCTTGTGTTGTTAAACTAGAAGATCTCCAAAATCTCTTCCAACTCTGTTATTCTGTTACCTGTGGCTTTTAAATCCTGGTACCATGTTTGTTGCCCTTTTCTGAACCTGTTTCAACTTATTTGAATCCTTTTTAAACATAAAACAGAAAGCAGTTGGGTGAATTTCAATCTCACTGACGTATTGTGAATTCTGTTTATTTTTGTTTATTCTAGTTAGCATCTCCCATTAAAATGCAAAACTCAGAATCCCTAACTACAGCAATGTTTTCTCTCTCTTGTTAATAAGCTATTGATTAGTTCTTCGTGCATGCCTCTGCCATGTGAATTGTGGGGGGGGGGGGGAANTGGGGGGGGGGGGGAAACAGCTCTTGGCAAGGTGATACATACCTCTTCTAAGGCTTTATTTCATACCTGCTGAACGCTCCCTTTAGACTGTTGTGTATCAGGTTAATTTAAGAGCAACATTGCTTTTCCAATATCGCTTCACAGTTGTACTCAAAGGGAAATCTTCTCTGTAGAGTAAATCTTACTCAGGTTTTCTCTCTTCTGCTTCTCTTTGGTCTAAGTGTAGCTTTCGGAAGCTTTATGTTACTGACACATTTGCTAGTAATTTATAAACATGTAGATAAGCACTACTCCTATTTGTGTTCATATGTGTGCAGAGTGGAAGTTGGTGCTGGACATGGTTGGATGTGAGGTAACACAACATGGGGTGAAGCAAGGTGACACCAACGGAGGACTTTGGAAGAGCTAGCAGTCCAAGTGCTGCTGGTCAGTTGTGTAAGTTAATTCACCTGCTCTGGTGCACCAGGGATAGCTATGCAAGATCCGAAGAGAATGAACTAACAATTTAGGCTGTCAGGACTGCATTGTGTCTAATATTTGTAAATATCTCTGACATTTTATGCCATATGTTAAATAATAAAGCATTACCCTTTCCTACCTCAAATAAAGGGTGGCTCAGTCGCCAAGATGCTGAGCTTGCCAATCAGAAAGGTTGGCAGTTCAAATCTCTAGCACCGCATTACGGAGTGAGCTCCCGTAACTTGGCCCAGCTTCTGTCAACTAGCAGTTCGAAAGCATGTAAAATGCAAGTGGAAAATATAATAAAAAGATAAATACATTATGCTTGTATATAACTGTCGACGATCCTAAAGGATACGTGTTAAGACCTTTGTTCATGTTGGTCTTCCACAATATTTTTTTATTTTAGACTGCAGAGATGGACAGACTAACAATGAAATTAAGAGACAAAGAAGACTCAATATATTATAATGTCTGGAATGCCTGGCACAAATGGTTTAAGAATAAAAAGAAATCAAAACGGCAAAATTGGCATCTAGTCATACTGGCCACAGAGACATCTTTGGACAGCGCTGGCTCTTCAGCTTTTTAATGGAGATAAGCACCACCCCCTCCTAGAGGTGGAAAAAAACTAGCATGTATGTGTGAGGGGAACCTTTATTTTTACCTTTACCTCAAATAATGACCTCGGTGTGAAGGAGTACCAATATTAATTAAAACAGAAGTATCCCCACTGGTTATTTTCACACAAGCAGAAGCCCAGGTATGTAGCCCAGATACACCAGGAAGGAAGAAGCATTGGATCAAATTTCCATGAGATTTCCATCACCTCAGGAACCAGCACAGATAATTTCAGGTTTTGGTAAATATCTACAGATAGTTCTCAACTTATAATCCTTTGTTTAGTGACTGTTTGAAGTTGCAATGACATTGAAAATGTGACTTAGGACCATTTTTCATCCTTACGACCATTGCAGCATCCTCATGGTCATGTGATAGAAATCTGGATGCTTGGCAACGGGCCTGTATTTATGATGGTTGCAGTGTCCCATTCACTTAACCACTGTGTAAGTAGCTAAAGCCCCTGTCACACTGCACAAGGGATGGAAAGAGGATGTAAAATGGAGAGAAGCACTTGCAAACCTTGATTAACGCGATGCAACCGTTCTGTACTCACTGCACTTGTTTTGCTTCTCTCTATCCGTCCAGCATCCATTTATTAACGTTTCATCCACTCAGAAAGTTTTGAGCTGCTCAAAACTTTTGAGCGGAAAATGTATCCAATTTGTCCATTTCTGCATCCGCTCGCATCCTCTAGGCATCCGTTCTGCATCCATTATGCATCGCTATATCTGCTAGGCATCCGCTGCGCATCCGCGCAACTCCATCCATTCCAGCGGTAAACAGACGCAGGGAGGAAGCGGAACAGACGCGGAACAGATGCAGAACGGATTGCCTAGTGGATGCAGAACGGAAACAAAGCATGTAAAATGGAAAAACCGTTCGCAGAGGGGACCTACCTCGGATATTAAGGATGTCTAGAGGATGCCTAGAGGATGCAAAAGGATACCTAGGGGGAAACCTATACCTAAAAAAAAGGGGGAGCAACTCATCTGGATCTCACTTTCAGAACAGCAGCCCTGCGGTGCGGACCTCTTGCAGCCTTCATCTGACTCTTCCTCTTCCACAGCATCCAGTCATGTCCACCGTGGATCATAAAAAAGTCCTTTTGGCAGCCACCATCCTTCTGCAACAGTGCGAAGCATCTACAGGCTCTGTGAACTCTACTACGGGAAGAAAAAGAGGCGGCCAAGAAGCGTCTGGGTACAAAGATGGTTCACTCAGAAGAGCAGAGGACGGACTGTACAACAAGCTGATGGTGGAGCTCAGGAACGAAGACACTCGTGCATTCCAGAACTTCACGAGGATGCCTCCGCCATGTTTGATGAAGTTGTGCAGTGGCTGACATCCAGGTTGACCAAGGCAAACACCACTTCCGGCCCAGCCTGGAACCTGGGCTCAAGGTGGCACTGACTCTGTGCCACCTGGCCCTCAGGGACCACCTACAGGAGCATGCAGTACGGCTGGAGGGTGCACACAACACCAATCAGCATTGTGGTCAGAGAAGTGGTGCCATCATTCGAAGAATCCCTGGAGGAGCTCCTCCAGTGGCCCCTCCACTGAAGAAGGATGGAAGAAAGTTGCAGAGCAGTGGTATCATAGGTGGAACTTCCCCCACACTGTTGGAGCCATCGATGGAAAGACGTGCCTGCAAAGCGCCAGCCAACTCAGGTCCTCTTATCACAACTACCAGGGCTTCTTCAGCATCATCCTCTTCGCCATGGTCAATGCTGACTACAAGTTCATGTACATCAATGCTTCAGGCAGCAGCTCATTCTTCAGATGCCCAGGTATACAATGCAAGTGACCTCAAGGGTGGGCTGGAACCAACCTCATCGTGGGCTTCCCAGATCCAGAACCCTTGCCAACGACACGCAAGATGTGCTCTACTTCATCGTGGGGGATGACATTCTTCTTGCTCACAACCTACTCATGAAGCCCTACACCTCCAAATACCTCACCCGTGAAGAGAGGATCTTCAACTACAGGCTGTCATGGCAAGGCGGGTGGTGGAGAACGCCTTTGGCATCTGGCAACAGGTTCCAGGTACTTCTCACCACCATGCAGCATCGCCAGAGACCGGTGAGGAGGATCATGGAAGCTTGCTGCATCCTGCACAATCTCATGCGCATCCGCTACCCAGTCTTGCAGAACAGGCTCGTGGACCTCCAGCAAGGCAATGGGGACATGGAGCCTGGGGTATGGAGGCAAGGGCGAAACTCTGATAGACACTGAGGATGTGCAAGGCCCCAACAGAGCTCTCACATGAAGGGAAGAAGCAGCGCAACCTCCTGAAACACTGGTGCAACTCCCCAGCTGGAGCAGTGGAGTGGCAAGACAGGATGGTAGATGCTTAATGGATGCTTCCTTCAGCCTGTCTCATCACACTGATGAGATTGGGCCATGTATGTTGGGTGGGCTACAATGAACAGGGCATTTAAGAAAGAGTTGTGTTTGTGTTGACATGTGTGGATGATTGATTGCATCGTTATTGATAATAAAGGGCCATAGGTGTGGCACCTGGGAGGGTGGACCATCCAGTCCAACAATGCTTGCACTGGAGGTTTATCTATCCACAGCTATTACCCATCCCAAAAGTATCCCTGCCCATCCCACTGCTATCTCAACCCATCCCACTGCTATCTTAACCCATCTCACTGCTACTTTAACCCATCCCATAAGCATGCAAAGGCTTAAACCATTTCTAAAAGTTTCCAGCAAGACTTTATTAAAAAAAAGAAATGAAGCAAGTGTGTGAATCAAAAATAGACTTTATTAACAACAAGCTATAAAACAAAAAAGAGTCTCTGGCACTCCTCTTGGTCACTCAGTCTCAGGGGTGAAGGGTCCAGGTGCTGTGGAGGTGGCTGGTGCTGGATGGCTTGTCATCAGCTCCTCCAGAAGCAGAAGCAGCAGAAGCCCTAGCCCCAGAAGAGCGAGCCTGTGCTGCAGAAAGCCCCAGCAAGAACCAGAGTGAGGGCCAGGGGGTGGGATGGTAGCCCTGTCCTTCTTGCAAGGGCTGGCAGCAGATGGCTGAGGCTTGCTGTGCTTCCACATGGTTGTGGGGTTGCTGGCTGGCAGGGAGGCTGGCAGGAACCAAGGCTGGCAGGGAGGCTGACAGGGAGGCAGGCACCAAGGCTGGCAGGAAGGCTGGCAGGAAGGTAGGCACCAAGGCTGTCTGGCAGGCAGGCAGGCACCAAGTCTGGCAGGCAGACATGAACAAGGCTGGCAGGAAGGCAGGCAGCAAGGCTGGCAGGCAGACTGGCTGCCATCAAGGCTGGCAGGCAGGCAGACAGCAACGCTGGCAGGGAGGCTGGCAGGGAGGCTGGCAGGCAGGTAGACAGCAAGGCTGTCAGGGAGGCTGGCAGCAAGGCTTGCAGCAAGGCTGGCAGCAAGCCTTGCAGGCAGGCATGCAGGCAGGGCAGGCAAGGCTGTCAATCCGTCCGGTAGCAGGTCTTTCTCTGAATGGTGACCTGCTTCCGAGATGCTCCCTTATATCCACGGGGCTGATGCAATGCATCCTCCCCACATGCGCAATAACGCTAGGCATCCATTAGGCTTCCGCTGTGCATCTGCTAGGCTTCCGCTATGCATCTGCTTCATCCGCTCGGCGTCCGCTATATCCGTTCCGCATCCACTTTGCTGAGGTCCACCGGAAGCCTAGCGGATGTGCCATCCATCTCTCATCCGCTACCATCCACTGGGCTTCCATTCCGCATCCGCTTTCCATCCGCTCTGCGTCCTCCCGCGTCCGTTCCTTTCCGTGTTATCCGCTCTGGTTATGCAAATTTTGCCCCTTCTGAGAGCGGATAACAACGGATGGAACATTTTTCTCGTCCATTGGTGTCTTTTTTACTAACGTTTTGCATCCGTTGGGAGGGCAGTGTGACTGGGCCTTTAACAACTGCAGTGATTCCCTTAACAATTGTGTCAAGAAAGGTTGTAAAATGAGGCAGAACTCACTTAACTACTTTCTCACTTGGCCACAGAAACATTGGGCTCAGTTGCTGTCATAAGTCAAGGCCTACCAATACTCTCTCTCGAGAGAGAGAGTCTGTCTGAAGACCGATGGACCTCTCAGAGGTCCAATAAACCTCATTTCTGATTGAAACAGGATCAGGAGATGAAACTTGGATGCCCACCAAGGTGGTATCCCACCTGGAGAATTACAACTCGTTTACCATGGCCTCCGATGTCATCATTCATGCTAATTCTGGGGACCCAGAATTAATGCTAATTCTGGGGACCCAGCCAAGTGCTAGTCTGGGAATGAAATGGCCATGCAGGTCCCCGGCATTCCCCTATCTTCTTCCTGACATTCATGTTTTGTTTTTTCACAAATGAGATGGATAAATTTGAGGAAAGGGAAGCCACGGCCTGCTGTGATATGTTTCTGGGTTGTAATTGGCAAGTGAGATCCCTGGTGCCCTTTGCTGGGTATCAGAATGACTGTTGCAACAGAAATAATAAGAGGAAGCACTGTGACAACACCTTTTGGCTGCAAAGCAAGCAGAATTACAAACTGAGCCAATGCTAATGACTAATTTGTGTTTGCTGTATCTCTCTACTGCAGAAGACAAGCAAGAGGTAATTTCTTGGTTCCAGTTTTGGGGATTTTCTTCTTCCTAACAAATTAAAACTTTTGTGTTATCTTCTAGCTTTCCTTAGCACAAAGCAATGCTGTGCAAGAATACCAGGACAAACACTGGAGCTTCCAATTGGGATGCATTTTCATTCCAGCCCCCTGATTGTTAGCAGACATCACAAAGAGCAATAGCCAATGGCCCTATCTATGGATGTTTTTTTGTCACCTGGTTTGAATAATCTGGTTTCATGCTGCGTTTGATCCTTAATATGGTGAGAACCAACACTGTGGCAGGTATGGAAAAAGGCAATTCTATGCTAGGGATTATCAGGAAAGAGCCTTGGTAAGGTAATTTAAGCCTTGGTAAGGCTTGAAATAAACTCCCAACACTGAGATACTCGAATGCAAATCTGGGGGACTATGTTCAGTTTTGATTGATAACTGATAATCACAGTTGGAAGGGACCTTATAGGTCATCTAATCAATCCCCCTGCTCAAGCGGGAGACCCTACACCATTTCTGACAAATGGCAGTCCAAGCTCTTCTTGAAGGTCTCAAGTGATGGTGCTCCCACAACTTCAGAGGGCAAACTGTTCCATGGGTTGATTATTCTCACTGTCAGAAAGTTTCTCCTTATTCCCAGGTTAAATCTCTCCTTGTTCAGTTTCCATCCATTATTCCTTATCTGGCCTACAGGTGCTTTAGAAAATAGCTTGACCCCTTCCTCTCTGTGGCAGCGCCTCAAATATTGGAAGACCGCTATCATGTCTCCCCTGGTCCTTCTCTTCACTAGACTAGCCAAACCCAGTTCCTATAACTGTTCTTCCTATGTTTTAGCTTCCAGTCCCCTAATCATCCTGGTTGCTCTTCTCTGAACTTTTTCTAGAGTCTCAACATCTTTTTTATAATCTGGTGAACAAAACTGGATGCAGTACTCTAGGTGTGGTCTTACTAAGACTTTATAGAGTGGTATTAGTACCTCCTTTGATCTCGATTGTATCCCTCTGTTAATGCAATTTAGGATTGCATTAGCATTTTTGGCTGCTGCTGCATACCGCTGGCTCATATTTAGCTGGTTGTCCACTAAGACTCCAAGATCCTTCTCACAGTTATTGCTGTTGAGCCTGGTTTCACCCAGACTATGTGTGTACTTTTGGTTTTCTTGCCTAAATATAGAACTTTACTTTTCTCTACATTGAATTTCATTTTGTTAGATATGACCCAATGTTCTAATCTGTCAAGATCCATCTGGATCTTGAGCCTATCTTCCCACCCATGGAGTTGAGAAGGGCAGCCTAAACATCTCTAAGGCTGCAATGCTTCATTTCAAGAAATGCTTAGGTTGACTGGGATCAGAGGTGGCATTCAGCTGGTTTGTACCGGTTCTGGAGTAGTTTCCACCCATTGGTTCCTGTCTTGCCCTCAGGTGCTTTGGAGAATAGCTCGACTCCTGTTCCTTTGTGGCAGCCCCTGAGATATTGGAACACCACTATCATATCACCCCTAGTCTTTCTTCATTGAGTTGATTTGCAACAAAACCAACACTCTTCATTAAATATGACATTAATAATCATTAACTTCTGTGAGATATATACTGTACCTACAGAACATAATAGCACATTTATTTTTTTCTCCTTGAGGGCAGGTGCAATTTCATGTCCATGAATAACAATTAACACCTGCATTTTAAAAAATGCCCCTAGATGATACATTGATCAATTCTTTTTAACACAACCGCTTTATCTGATTTTAACTGTTTGGACTTCAACGCTTCCTCTCTGCTTGGTCATTAAGCAGAGAGTTTGGGCATATTCTTACTCTTACTGCTGACAGCAGAAATCCCACTGAGACTATAAAGAAATGGTATGCCAAAGACTGAATGGAGAAGGCTCTTCTATTTGTATCTGTCTGCTTTTAAAGGTCATTACTCAGAAAACACCCACATCCTGCTCAGTGATATTGCAGCAAAATTTTGACCACTCATTATTCTTACCCCTGATCTTTTATAACCTAGATACAGTAGAGCTGGCAAGATTGAAAAAAGAGTTTTCTCTTTTGTTTTGCTTTTTTTTTTAATGGTGGGGAGCAACTCAGCAAAATGGAAAATAAATCAGTTTTCACTCTCCCCCCAAACAATATCAAGCTTTTTTCCCATTGGGTACATCTATTTAAGAAGGAAAAAGAGTCATTGTAAAGAAATTAGAGAAACTTTGATTTCAGAAAACAAGTTAAAATATTACATGATCAAAGAGAAGCACTTTTTTTTTGAGTTGGGCTTGGCTATAGGTCATTCCAAAGTCATAAACTTTTCTCCCGTTGCACAAAGAATGACCAAAAGCATTCTGTTCAGTATTATATGCAGAGGCAACAAATTCCTAATGGGAACTTCTCTCAAATAAGCCTCCCTGATCAATAGAAATGCAGGTACAGAGTGTTTATAGTTAACAGATGCTGTTTAACCTATTACTAACCCACTGACCCCACCAAAGCTTGGTGTTTTACATGGGACAGAACAGAATATTGTAAGGAGGTAAAACTCTTTACAAAGAAGAGGGGGTCAACTTATTTAGGCAAGAAAAACAAAATGCACAGCTACAGTATTTGTGCTACCTTGCTCAATGGTAGTGACTGTGAGAGGGATCTTGGAGTCCTAGTGGACAATCACTTAAATATGAGCCAGTCATGTGCTGCAGATGCAAAACATGCCAAACCATTTCCAGGCTGTATAAACAGAGGGATAGAATCAAGATCACGTGAACTGTTAATACCACTTTATAATGCTTTGGTAATGCCACATTTGGAATACTGGATCAAGTTTTGGTTGCCACTATGTAAAAAAGATGTTGATATTCTAGAAAGAGTGCAGAGAAGAGCAACAAAGATGATTATGGGACTGGATGCTAAAACATAAAGAACGGTTGCTGGAACTGGGTGTGTCTAGTCTAATGAAAAGAAGGACTAGGGGAGACATGATAGCAGTCTTCCAATATCTCAGGGGCTGCCACAAAGAAGAGGCAGTCAAGCTTTTCTCCAAAGCACCTGAGGGTAGGACAAGAAGTAATGTATGGAAACTAATCAAGGAGAGTAGCAACCTGGAACTAAGGAAAAAATTTCTGACAGTGAGGACAATGAATCAGTGGAACTACTTGCCTCCAGAAGTTGTAAATGCTCCAACACTGGAAATTGAAAGATGTTGGATAACTATTTGTCTGAAGTGGAGTAGGATTTCCTGCCTAAGTAGGGGGTTGGAGTAGAAGACCTCCAAGGTCTCTTCCAACCCTGTTATTCTATTTTCTATTCTCCAAAGCACCAGAAGACAAGACAAAAGGCAACAGATGGAAACTAATCCAGGAGAGAAGCAAGCAACCTAGAGCTAAAGAGAAACTTCCTAACAGAAAGATGGGTGGAACAACTTGCCTCAAGAAGTTGTGGACACTCCAACATAGCACGTATTTAAGAATGGACAACCATTTGTCTGAAATGGTATCAGATTTTCCTCTTAAGCAGGGTGATGCATTGGAAGATCCCCCCGCCCAAGATCCCTTCGAACTTAGTTATTTTGTTATTCACTGTTGCCAAGGAAATATGATGGCTATGTCCATTTAGTATCAGGTCCTACAGTAGTCTTGCTCTTATAAACTTTCTTTGATGTTTGTTCTGTACTCTATAATTTTTCCAAAACATCCCAATATCTAATGAAAGAAGTAAGTTACAACATCAGTGATGCCATCATGCTTGTGTCATCAGTTGTCTCCTGCTGATATCCTTGATAAAATGTCAGTCGTATACACATACTTAATGTGCCTAGAAGAGAGAGAGGGAAAGAAAGAGCAATGTGTACAATAAATTTATTATAATATTTATTATAATAGTTAACTTAATCCTACATAGCTTTTTCTCTGGTAATATCACACTACTAATTAAACATTTGCTAGACCAATACTTGAATACAGCTCAACAGTCTGGAACCCACATTATGTATCTGATATTAACACAGTTGAGAAAGTCCAGAAATATTTCACAAGAAGAGTTCTCCACTCCTCTACTCATTGCAGAATACCTTATGCCACCAGACTTGAAATTCTAGACCTAGAAAACCTAGAACTATGCCGCCTTCGGTACGATCTAAGTATAGTATATACAATCATATATTGCAATGTCCTACCTGTCAATGAATATTTCAGCTTCAACCACAACAATACAACAGCACACAATAGATTCAAACTCAAGGTAAACCATACTAAACTTGATTGCAGGAAATACAACTTCAACAACAGAGTGGTCAATGTTTGGAATACTCTACCTGACTCTGTGGTTTCTTCCCCAAACCCCAAAATCTTTAACTTTAGACTGTCTACTATTGACCTCACCCCTTTCCTAAGAGGTCTGTAAGGGGCGTGCATAAATGCACCAATGTGCCTACTACCCCGTCCTATTGTTTCTTTTTATTTTTCTTATATGTATCAATTTCATGTATTCATAACTATGTTTATGCTTATATCTGTTATCTTATAATTGCTTGACAAATAAATAAAATAAAATAAAGATAAATAAATAAATAAGTTCTACCATAACCCTTTTTCAGTATGGATGTTCAGGTCCAGGATTGTAGCCATTCATATCACTCCTCCACCCCTGGTTTCAGCTTGGTGACACCTTCCTGGTACCTATGATTGGTACTGTTTTACCTACATAAGCAACTGAACAGTGGATGCAACAAAAACTATGATATCATTAACAACTAGATTCTACTAGTTTCCCATTATTTTCCTGCTTTCCAGCATGTGAATACTTGCCTCCTTGTTAAATCATGGCAGGCAAGACATATTGAAGCTTTGGAAAGAGACACTGCCCCCAATCCTGAGACAGAATTTATTTTCTGAGTTCCTTTCAACCTATCCTTGATAATTAATGCACATATCCTGTTGGGCTAGCTTAGAAATCTTCAAACACTCATCTTGCTGGTATCTTGGTGTCCAATTCTTTTGCAGACCATTGAGACCGAATTTGTCATTGTCTCAGAAACTTGGGCTGTTCTGCTATCAGCCAGAAACACCATGCAAGTCATTCATTATTCCCTTGTTCAAAGCAAGCTAGTGCCTCCTAATTGGTATTGGAGGAGTTTGTTGAACAGAAGAAGGAAATTGACACCAAGTGTCACCATTGATAGAGGCCACTTGATGGAATTGTACCTGGTGACCGAACTTGGACCGTTGGCTTAAACATGTGTTGTGCATGCTGCAATTGTCCTCAGATGTGGTGCATTTGTATTTCTCTTTGCAGCCAGTTTGGTCTAGTGGTTAAGACACCCTGATAGAAAGCCAGAGACTATAAGTGTCAGAGGAAAGAGGGATAATAAATATAAAACAAAATGGAATATGCATGCACATGCAAAATGTAATCACCGAACCAGTAGTAACACCGGTTGAATCCCACCCCTGGCTGGCATGGTATGGTCCATGGAGTTTCAAAGGGTCAGGCATGATTTAGTGGCTAACAACAACAACAACAACAACAACAAAAACAAATGGAAAGGATCACCTTATGTGATCTTGAGGATTTCCTGTAATCCAAAGTCCAAACTCGATTGCAGAAAATATGACTTCAGCAACTGAGTGGTTAATACCTGGAACACCTTACCCAACTCCATTGTTACAGCATCAAACCCTCACAGCTTTAACCTTAAACTGTCTACCATGGACCTCACCCCATTCTTAAGAGGTCCTTAAAGGGGCATACATAAGTGCACCAGCATGCCTACTGTTCCTGTCTTACTGTCCCCATTTATCCGTATTTACTTCCTTTGTTCTTGTTTATGTTCATACTTATACTTATTATCTTGTACATGTTTGACAAACAAACAAACAAATAATCAATCCCTTGTTTGGTTTAGGATGATCTTCTCTTTTGACTGAAAGGTGCTTGTCATTCCATTTAAAATCTAGGGTTAATTCTTAACAATTCTTTGATACAGGGATGCTCATAGGAACTCCATCTGCAACTTCACATAAACATCTCAAAAGAAAAGAAAATGCATTGAAATCTGGATCAAACCTCCTTCTGCTAGGAATGTCTTAGTTTCCTATGATTCTGAGAGTGCTTTTGTCAAATAATTATAACGGATAATCTGACACAGGGACATGTCCCCTCGTTTCTCAATGTGGTCTCCCAGCTTCAACAAAGAGCAATTCAGTGGATCCGCATGATAACAAGAACTCACAGTTTAAGTCCAGCAATCATCATTTTTTTTTTTTGATCCTGAAACTTCAGTTATTCAAAGAAGCGCTTTGGCAGCTTTACAATCAGATAGGGATATATCAAAGAGAAAAAAAGCAGCATTGATATTAGAGGGTTTTCTATCCCACTCACTGCAGCAGTTAGACACAAAAGTCTTGGCTGCTGGGGAGCAACTGCACTGAGATTGTGGTGAGGAAGAAAGATCAGATATTGCAAATTTACTCCACGGCATTTATTTCCTAGCTGCATGTAGGAAAGAGGAAGACAAGTTCTATTATTTAGACAGATTTTCCAACACCAGTTATTTAATATGAAAAGTGGAGGGAAGCAAGCTTGGGTTAGGAATGTTTGTGAAATGTTACTCATATAAAAGATTCCCTTGCTGGTGTATCAATGAATTATTGATGCATTTTGCTATTTTTGGACTCCATTTAGATACATTTCTGTATTTATTTTGGCACTCTTCACAATTCATGTCTTATTTTCCCCCTCCGTGATATGACTGAGCACACCCTGTTAGCTTATCTCTTACATTTAGCTTGGTGATTTAACAGACTTAATATTTTATCAAGGAGCCAGGATGATAGAATGGTTAAAGCACCACATAAGAAGCCAGGAGATCAGGAATTGTAGTACTGCATTGGACACAAAGCCAGCTAGGTGATCTTGAGCCAGTCCTTTTCTAGGAGGAAGGAGCCTAATGGTAAACCACTTGCAAAATCTTGCCAAGACAACTGCAGGCACCAATCCAGGAAGTTGCCAGCAGAGGTGGGCTTCAAAAATTATAGCAATCGGTTCTGGTTCTTCAACATCCACTTCCTCCTCTCCACCATCTGGAGGACAACGTTCAATACAGATAATGTTAAAGCAAGAATGACGCTGCAGATGATTATGCACGGAATTCAAAATATTCAAACAAGATCAGAGAATATTGAAAAAAGAATAGAGAACATTGAACAAAGAAACAGGGAACATTGAACAAAGGACAGAGAAAACTGATGAAAAAAGTGGAAAATATCCAAACATTGATGATGAAGTATGATGAGAGGCCTCCACGAAATTGAACAAGAAGGTAAACAAAGAGATAAGAAGATTGGAGACATTGATAACAGATTAACTGTGCTTGAACAAGACAAAAGTGGTATGCTGAGATGGGAGATGGACAGATCAGAATTCTATCTTAGATTTCAAAATATAGAGGAGAAAAAGGACAAAATTTAGCTGAGATAATGACAGAATTCTGGCGGAAGCCTTGAAATAACTCAAGAGAAGATGATGGATGGAACAGATGAGGTTTATCAATGAGAAATAGTTTACCAAGAGAAGTTCATAATCAGATTCACAAAGAAAGCCATTAAAACACAAATATTGCAATGTGCAAGAGAGAAGACATTGAAATACAAAGATAAGGAATTGTGGTCTTGAACAAGTACCAGAAGAGTGAGAGAAATGAGAAGAGAATACCGATTCTAGACCAAATCATTACTTTAAAAAGAGGTGAATTGCAGATGGCTGATCCCAGAAGGTTATATGTTCACATGGCAAGAACAGAGATACAGAATTGATTCAATTGAAAAAGCTGAATCATTTTACGCAGAATTTTTTAAGGGGAGAAAGACTCAGAAAAAGAAATTTCACTAATTGAATTCCAAGAGACTACCAAATGACGACTGGAAAAGAAGAAGGTGCAGTAGGTGGAAAGGAGGAAGCCAAGGAACAACGCGAACAAAGATCGATGAGAACTGTTAAACCTAACTACAAATTTAATCATGGAAGAAAAAAAATTAATTACAATCAGTATAAATGGACTTAATTCAGCTGTTAAAAGAAGAAAAATCTTTCACAAATTAGAGAAATTGAAATTTGATATAATTTGCCTTACAAGAAGTACATATTAAAAAGCAACATGACAATTGCTGAGACAGCCAAATTAGGAAAAGTATTTACCTCTTGGCACAATGCAAGAAAAGAGGAGTGGTCTTGTATATTAAAGATATAACCCAATGAAATTGATATATGCTGCTGATGATGGAAGAATATTAATGGTGGAAATAATAGACAATAATTAAAAACACTCCTGATTGCAATTTATGCCCCGAATGATAATCAAGAAGAATTTTATAAAAAATTACACCATAAAAATAATTGAACTGGACTATGGCAATATAGTTTTGATGGAGATTTTAATGGAATTGTAGATAATAAACTGGATTACACAGCATAGAAAACAAAAAAGAAAGACTCTCCCTAAATCTTTTTTTAAAATGGTGGATGAAATAAACTTAAAAAGATACATGGAGAAAGAGAATGTTAAAACTAAAACAATATACTTTTTATTCAAACAGACATTTTATCATGGTCCAGAATAGATATGATATGGATGTCAACAGAATTGCTAACTAATATTCAAGAAGTAAATGTTGAAACAAGTACTTGGGCAGACCATAATCCAATGACAATTAATGGAAAGGACAAAGAAGAAGATCAAGATGGACGTTAAATAATATTATTTAAGGAAAAAGACTTTACACAGTGGATGGGAGAAAGAACTGGCTCTCTTCTTTGGGAAAACAAAAAAGAAGACACATCATTCAGAATGTATGGGATACAATGAAGGCACATGCTAGAGGCGTGATAATAGACTATACAAGGAAAAGAAATACCACAAAAAGATAAGCTTCTAAGGCATTAGAGGATGAGTATAAAGGATTTGAAAAAGAGTTACAGAAAATGCCACAGAAAAAGGTATCAAGTTAAAAATGGATATAATAAAAATAATATGGGTTTAATAGAAAAAGAAGAGCTAGCACAAAAAACTAGAAGTGTCAAACAGAATTATTTTGAGGATGCAAATAAACCAGGAAAATGGTTAAGCATATAAACTGAGAAAGGAAGAAAGAATCAAGGAAAATTTTGCAACTAATAGATGATCAAGGCCAAGTCTGCTATGGTAGTAGAGAAAAGAAGGAAATCATACGAGATTAGTATGAGAAATTATAACACACAAGAGAATATTGATGAGAAAGAGTCCAAACGGTATTTACAGGATGCTAATCTACCCCAGATACCTAAAGAGATTGAAACAATGTTAGAACGCAATATAACGATGATGGAGTTAACTGAAGCACTAAAGAAGCAAAATAATGGAAAGGCCACCAGGCCAGATGACTTCCGGCAGAATTTTATAAAACATTACAAGAATCGTTGATATTTCATTTTTAGAAGTTATGAATGAAGTTATGTAAAAGAAGAGGGTAAAAAAGAAGTTATGTAGAAGAAGTGGGTAAAACATGGTTAGAAGCCTATATTACACTTATCCCAAGGAGGAGCCGATTCATTACAAATTAAGAACTATAGACCTATTTCTTTTACTAAATGAATATCATAAAATTTTTGCTTCCAATATTGGCAGAAAGACTTAAAAAATATTTAAACAGTTTTATTCATCCTGATCAAAAATGGATTTCTGCCAAAGAGACAATTAAAGACAATATGAGAGTAATTTTGGCCTCTTTGGAATATATGAGGCTCATCCTGAAGCAAATGGCTTTGATATTCCTAGATGCGCAGAAGGCATTTAATAAGTGAACTGGCAATTCGTGTTGTTACTGCTGGAACATATGGGCTTTACTAAAAAAATTCACTCAAGCAATAGAAGCTATATATCATAAATAAACAGCAAAAGTAATGATAGAGGAGATTGACAGACTCTATTGATATAAGAAAAGGAACTAGACAGGATGCCCACTGTCACCTTTGTTGTTGTGTTAACATTGGAAGTGTTAAACAGAAATATTAGAGAAGAAAGGACATAAAAGGGATGAAAATTAAAAAGGAAGAAATTTAAATTGCAAGCATTCACAGATGATTTGGTTTTCATCTTAGAAGATCCAATAGAAAGCACCAAAATTGATGGAAAAGACATATGGAAAGGTGGCTGGCTTGAAATAAATGAAGACAAGACAAAGATTCTGACAAAGAACATGTTATCAAGACAAAAGGAAGAATTAGCAGACCTACTGAAAATCCAGGTCACGATAAGATTAAATTGCTTGGGATATATTTGACAGCAAGATGCAGTACAATTAAAAGAGAATAATTATTCTAATTTAAGCAGCAGATAGCACTAGATTTGGCGAAATGGGAAAAATTCAACTGTCATTAATAGGGAAAATATCAACAATCAAAGATGAAATATATTACCCAGAATTTAAATTTGTTTCAAACAATTCCAATTAGGCTTGGAAAAGATTAATTTGGAGTTATATAATAAATCGTGTTGAAATATATATGAAAGGCAAGAAGGCGAGAATAAAGTTAAAACTTTTGCAAGATGCTAGAATAAGAGGAGGATTTGGTTTGCCTAATTGGGAGTTGTATCATCAAGCTACGAAACTGATGTGGGTAAAGGAATGGATAACACTAAGAAATACTAGATTGTTGGCATAAGAAGACATGTTCTGTTGTTGGGTGCATGCTTTTTTATGGTATAAAAGGAACGAAAACACAGGGGTACTTTAGAAGACATTATATACGGGAGTCTCTGTGGTTAAACTGGGAGAAGATTAAAA
Organism: Laticauda laticaudata; assembly: GCA_004320025.1. Taxonomy (NCBI): domain Eukaryota; kingdom Metazoa; phylum Chordata; class Lepidosauria; order Squamata; family Elapidae; genus Laticauda; species Laticauda laticaudata. Next base: position 65,371 of record BHFT01048775.1, read on the forward strand.
GACAATGTTATCTGAAAATTCCAGTCTGGTTATCGACTATTGAGGCATTTTCTTTATCCTATAATATACAAAAAGGAACAAACAGTTAGATATGGTGAAATTTGAATGAAAAGGGTAACTTAAATCTAAGGAAAAATTAGAGGAACAAGTATAAAGATGAATTGGTTTTTCATGTACACAAATACAATCAAGTATGATAAAGACATTAAAACAGAAGGTTTTTATGATAAATTAACCAATTTAGATAAGATTTTGACAGGTGCTGATGAAAAGGTGATTAAAAAATTATATGGATATTCATTAGAAATTAAGTTAGAAGAAGAACAAGTTCAAGAAACTATGATTGCTTGGGGGAAGAATTTTGGATATTGGATCGATTTAGAGAAATGGCAAAATTGTGGTCTCAAAATTATAAAATGACAATGTCAAAAGCATATAAAGAAAATTTGTATAAGATGTTTTACAGGTGGCCCTTTCCCTCGACAAGAATAGCAAGGATGTTCAAGAATAAGTTCGAAAAGTGTTGGAAATGTCATTAGAACCTGGCTCATATTACCATATGTGGTAGACATGCCTGGACGCCTAAAAAATATTGGACCAAAATCCACTTGTGTTGGAAAAAATGACACATAAGCATATAGACTTGAAACCATTGATTATTTTTATTGGGAATTCTGCCTGAAATATATAGCAAGATTTGAAATACATGATTGTAAAATGTATTAACAGCAGCTAGGATTGTATTTGCTGAGAACTGGAAAAATGAAAAGATACCATTATAGGAGGAGATTATTAAGAAAATATTGGAATGTGCTGAAATGAGTAGATTGACATTTGAAATTCGAGAACAAGAGGATAAACAATTTTATAAAGTTTTGGGATCTGTTCTATCAGTGGTTAGATAATAAAATACAGCAATGGAATATGTAGATTTTTCGAAAATAATAAATATATAAAGATGTATTTTTCTTTTCTTTTTAAATTATATTTACAAATGATTCTAGGATAGATCTTGGGAGGAGAATATGAATTGTTATAAAATAAACTAAGTAAAATATGATTATCTTATAAAATATGAATGAATAAAAATATAGCCAATGATTGATTAATAAAGATATTAATGTACTTGACATTTGATTGAAAATATGAGAGGATATATATAATGTAATGTAATAGAAGACTGCGAAATGGTTGCACAAAATAATTGTTACAACGACACACTGTATGTATATATATATGGAAGATGGTTTATGTTTTTATGTTATGTTTGTTTATGTTTGTTTTAAAATCAATAAATTTTTAAAAAATAGCAATCGGTTCTCTGCCCAGTTGTTGGATGGGCGTGGCCTAGTCAGCCTTCTGCACCATGGCTGGAGGGCCATTTTTGCCCTCCCCAGACTCTGGAGGCTTTCCTCGAGCCTCTAGGAGGGTGAAAACAGCTGCCCCATGCTCCTGAGGCCCTCTGGAGGATGGAAATGGGCCCATTTCTGGCCTTACAGAACTTCCAAGAGGTCCATTTTTCACCCTCCCTGAGCCCTATTCTTACCCTGGGGTCCAAAATGGACTGCATGGTGGCTCCTGGGAGGGGTGGGACAGGGTGGGTGGGGCCAGCCAGGGGTAGGATTTGCCGGTTCACTGAACCGGTCATAAAATGGCCATAAAATTAGCTATGAATTCGCCCAAACTGGGGCAAACCAGTAGCAGTCCACTGCTGGTTGCCAGGAGTAAAAACTCTCTCATCATATCTGAATGCCTCTATGAAAGGCATGAAGCTGCCACCTCTTTTCCTGACGTCTTGCTGCAGAGAGTAATTCCAGTCTCTGCAGAAAAAAGGCATTACATCTCAAGTATCAGCTTTTAGATTCCCTCCCTCTCTTTGGCTTTGATATTTTCTAATCTGATTGTGAAGCTGCCCAAGAGCTTCTGGGAGTAACTGAAGTTGCAGGATAAAAAGACGATCCTTCTGTTTATACTGCAAGTCTTACTATGATGTGGATCTATTGAGCTGGTCTTTGTTATGGCTGGGAAGCCACCTTGAGAAATGAGGAGAGGTGCATCAAATTATTCTTTGTAATTATTTGACAGCTGAGTTCCCAGAATCATAGGAAACTAAGCAGAAGTATCTGATAGGAATTTCAGCACTTCTTTTTTGAGATTTTTAAATGAAGATTCCTGGACTTCCTTATATATCTCTAGAAAGTTAGGTGCTCAAATTTAGAGAACCATCAAGAGTAGTAACTGGATTCTAGTTAGATTCAGGTCAACAGCATGGCAAATAGGCAGGAAGTTACATGCAAATTGACACATTTTCCTTACCTTTTGTTGAATTTCTCCATTTATTCCTTTTTTTAACACTTCCATCACTGAAGACAATCAAAGTATCCCAGGTTCTCAATTCTTTATTCTTATTTGTTTCGGCCACCAAGTCCAGGAGAATCTGGCCAGCTCAATTCCATCTTTGACGAGTGATTTGTGTAATTCTGCAGACAAGGACAGTAAAATTTTATTTTGGTGATTCTATGAAGAGTCGCTCTCCTGAGAGGTGGGAGGAGTTTGTTTCATTGCTTCAGTTGCCATTGCTTAACAGGTTCCACAGCAGAAGAATAAGCAGAAGTTTATTTTATTTTCTCCATAATTTCTTATACTTACTGTAGGTTGAACCATAGCAAATTTTAGTGGATAGACAAGCTGAAATGTTGCTGGGTCATTGGTTTTCTCATCCTAGGTAGATTAGAGGAATCTTAAATCTCACACCTGATCCATTAGAGTTTATGTACGGATTAACAATGATACAGCAAGTGCTTGTATGGTGAGATTACTCAAGATTATAGAAGTGTCAGGTTTCCAAGTGATGAAATCCATTTAAAAAGANTGTCAGGTTTCCAAGTGATGAAATCCATTTAAAAAGAAAAGAGCAAAGTCCACCTTCCAAAACAATTTCTTTTATTTAGGAAAGCATCAAATTGGCAAAATTTGTTGTCATTCTGGATCTGACACAACCCAGAATTACACCACATAATATTGGAAATTAGAAAGAGCCCCCAAAAGTCACATTCCCCAATAGAAGTCAATCAACTCCTGGTGTCATCAATCTCCACCTCCAGGTCTCAGCAAGGTCACTTTCTTCCCATGGAAGGAGAGTCACCTAGCCTAAACAACTCTCTCTGTCTCCACTCCTCCCACCTTAGCAATGTGGCAACCCTGAAACCCTTCCCCCCATACCCAGCAAAAGGAAAGAAAGAAAAGGAATATATAATAAGGCTAAATAAAATGGCTATGCATGTGTCAATTTTGGGCTTGACAAGAAGAATCATATTGGACCCTCTGTGCTTTTTGACTGCAGACTGAAGTACCATGCCATATGGTAGCATCAGTGAACAGATAAAGATACAATAGTTCCATTCTGAATCCAAGCTGATGTTCACAAGTCCAACCTGTATTAACTGTTTGCATATTTCCTATTGCAATTAAATACTCTTTTTCAAGTTACTTTGTTTTATCTTATATTATGTATCATCTTCAAACACATTAAATCATGTGATATTTAAGACGTTCTTCCAATAGACTTGCATTTCGCTGGCCCTTTCAGCTCCGAGGAGAGCCGTCTTTTCATTATGAGACTTGATAAAGTTAAACTTCCTTTATTAAAATTCTCTTGAAAGAAGTATCAGGAGCCCGCTACAGATTTATGCCAGAGAGATGAGAGTTGTACTTGTAATTTCTTTTGTGCTAAAGATACAGATTGCATTTAATAAGGATAATTGTTTGGATGTTTAATATTCCTTGGAAGTTTAATATCCCTCTTGCAAATCTGGGGGGGTGGAAAGTCTCTGTGAATCTCTGATACTTGGCGATGACCTTCATTGTTATTTTAGAGATTTATATAAGCCTGGGTAAGTGAAATGGTGCAGAGAAATGAGTATGTCTCATTGTTCTTAGGATGATACAAAGATAATGACACACCAGCCAAGTCCTGCATATTTTAATACATTTGGATATATTTCAATGGGCAGACATGTGTGTTCTGATTTATTTTATAAGTGATGATCTCTCTTTAGAATAGGTCTCAATGAAGTTTCTTTCCATTGCAGTTTCTGAAAAGGTCCAAAATGGGGGGAAAAACAGGGGAGTGACATTTAATTCATCCAAATAAGTTATTCTCAAGATATATGGGTATGTCTAGTTTAATTAAAAAAAGGACTAGGGGTGACCTGATAGCAGTGTTCCAATATCGCAGGGGTTGCCACAAAGAAGAGGGAGTCAAGCTATTCTCCAAAGCACACAGAGCAATGGGTGGAAACTAATCAAGGAGAGAAGCAACTAAGAACTAAGAAGAATTTCCTGACAGTTAGAACAATTAATCAGTGGAACAAGTTGTCTCCAGAAGTTGTAAATGCTCCAACACTTGAAGTTTTTAAGAAGCAATTGGGTAATCATTTGTCTAAAATGTTATATGGTTTCCTGCCTGAGCAGGAGGTTGGATTAGAAGGCCTCCAAGGTCCCTTCTAACTCTATTATTCCATTCGACTCCACTCCATTCCATTCCATTCCATTCTCCACTCCACACTACCTTACCCTACCTATCCTACCCTACCCTGCCCTATTCCATTCCATTCCATTCCATTTTATTATTTACAAATCGGCCTCAGAGACCACCTACAGGAGCATGCAGTACGCCTGGAGGGTGCCACACAACACCATCAGCATTGTGGTCAGAGAAGTGGTGCAGCGCCATCATCAAAGAATACCTGCAGAAGCTCCTCCAGTGCCCTCCACTGAAGAAGGATGGAAGAAAGTTGCAGAGCAGTGGTATCAGAGGTGGAACTTCCCCACACACCATTGGAGCCATAGATGGCAAGCACGTGACCTGCAAAGCACCACCCAAGTCGGGTCCACTTATTTCAACTACAAGGGCTTCTTCAGCATCGTCCTCTTCGCCATGGTCGATGCTGACTACAAGTTTATGTACATTGATGCTTCAGGCAACGGCTCATGTTCAGATGCCCAGGTATACAACGCCAGTCATCTCAAGGAGGGCTGAAGGCAACCTCATCGTGGGCTTCCCAGATCCAGACCCCCTGCCCAACGACATGCAAGATGTGCCCTACTTCATCGTGGGGGATGACATCTTCTTGCTCACAACCTACCTCATGAAGCCCTACACCTCCAAATACCTCACCCGTGAAGAGAGCGATCTTCAACTACAGGCTGTCCAGGGCAAGGCGGGTGGTGGAGAACGCCTTTGGCATCCTGGCCAACAGGTTCCAGGTACTTCTCACCACCATGCAGCATCGCCCAGAGACCGTGAGGAGGATCATGGAAGCTTGCTGCATCCTGCACAATCTCAAGCGCACCTGCTACCCAGTATTGCAGAACAGGCTCGTGGACCTCCAGCAAGGCAGTGGGGACATGGAGCCTGGGGAATGGAGGCAAGGGCAAAACCTGATAGACACTAGGATTGCAAGGCCCAACAGAGCCTCACGTGAAGGGAAGAAGCAGCGCAACCTCCTGAAACACTGGTGCAACTCCCCAGGGTGGAGCAGTGGAGTGGCAAGACAGGATGGTAGATGCTTAATGGATGCTTCCTTCAGCCTATCTCATCACATGGATGAGATGGGCCATGTATGTTGGGTGGGCCTACAATGATCACGGCGTTTAATAAAGAGTTGTGTTTGTGTTGACATGTGTGGTATGATTGATTACATTGTTATGATAATGAAGGGCCATAAGGTGTGGCCACCTTGGAGGGTGGACCATACAGTCCCACTATGCTTGCACTGGGAGGTTTATCTATCCCACAGCTATTATCCATCCCAAAGGTATTCCTGTCCATCCCACAGGTAATCCCTGCCCATCCCACAAGCATGCAAAGGCTTAAACCAATTCTAAAAGTTTCCACCAAGACTTTATTAAAAAAAAAAAAATGAAGCAAGTGTGTGAACCAAAGATAAACTTATTGAACAACAAGCTGTAAAAGGAAAAAGACCCAAGTCAAGTGTCCAAATAAAGTCACACCCAGTCTCTGGCAGTCTTCACGGTCACTCGGAGGTGTGCCCAGTCTCAGGGGTGAAGGGTCCAGGTGCTGTGGAGGTGGTTGCTGCTGCAGTGCTGGTCTGAAGCCCCACTGGGGTGCCTGGCCCCAAGAGGACAACAGGTGACGGTGTGTTGGAGAAAGCTCTCGGATAGCTGGCTCAGAACCGTGATGCTGAGAGGTCCTTCCTCCATGCCATGGGGTGTCAGCCCCAGTACTGATGACAGATGTACTGAGGCTGGGCTTGGCTGTGGGGTGGAGGAAGGAGTAGTGTAGTGGGGCTGTCTGGACTGCAGCTGGGTGAGGACTGGCGCGTGGTGGCATCGCTGTCATCGGTGGCATCATTGGTGTGGGTGGCATCGGTGGCATCAGTGAACCAGTTGGCAACGGTGTCGTCCGATGACTCTGTGCCTGACTGGGAAGGCTCCTGCCTGTGCTGCTGGACCTCCTGGTAACCATAGCCCTGGTAGGTGAGGGCTGTGGAAGTCTTGGAATGGGAGGGACATCACCTGGGGTGGAGGAGCAGACCTGGACTGGGTGGGAGCAGGTTCCTCTGGATCTGGAGGGTTGTGAAGCAGCTCGGTGATCCGGTCCTTCACCACCTGGTACTGGGGTTCCTCCATGTTCCTGAGGGTTGCGTTGACATAGTTGAGGAAGGGCTTGCGGTTGGAGGATGAGGAGTCGGTGTTGACCAGCTGAGAGAGGAGATCTATGCTGGTGCAGATAGTGTCCCTGATCTCCAGCAGGACAGTGTGGCTCTGCCCCTCCTGTTGTTCTGGCTCTCTGCCTTTCTGTGGAGGTGGGAGCTGGGGTGTGTGGATGAGGCTACGACTGTGGTGGACTCGATATCTCCTTTCTCCACCACGCACCAGGAGTCCTCCACGTGCTCCACCATGGTTACAACAGCTTGTCCATGGGTTCTCCGCCATGGCATGCTCCACAGAAACCTGCCTGGAGACAGGGACTGACTCTCGGCCGGAAGAGGACTGGCTCTCAGCTGCCGGAGAGAGAGGGTTGTGAGAGGAGCTCCTGGTGCTCCTCGGTGGTGGATCTCACCCTCCAGGAAGCTGCACCTGGCCATGATGTAGGTCTCTCTGTCCGTCAGCTTATCTGTGGCCTGGTCAGATTTCTTCAAGTGCAGCTTCCTGTTACTAGGTGTGCATTATTTCCACCAGCCGAGGAGCACCTCCGAAGTGTAACCCATACTCTTCTGCCCTCTCTCTCCAAGCAGCCTGCTTCTTTTGGTGTCCCTGTACAGCCGGTGTCCCTTCCGCCACAGATAGTCGTTCTCTCTTCAGCCACTCCAGCACCTCATCTTCATGTTCCTCCTCAATGAAGTATTGCCTCCTCTCCCGTCCCTGCATACGCCTCTTCTTCCCTTTGGCAGGACCAGATGGGCCCTCATCAGAGGGGCTGCCCAGGTGGTAGGGGCTGCTCCTCCACACACCAGCAGCACCAGCACCAGCAGGATCATCATCATCATCATCACTAGCAGGATCATAATCATCATCATCATCAGCAGCAGCAGCAGCAGCAGTATCATATCATCATTAGCAGCAGCAGCAGCAGGATCATCATCATCATCAGCAGCAGGACCCAGGATCATCAGCAGCAGAGTGAGGCACTCAGCAGCGCCAGCAGGACAGGAGCACTCAGGACAAGCACGAGCAAGATGAGCAGGACGAGCAAGACCAGGAACACGAGCAGTACGAGCAGTACGAGCAAGTCCAGAGCACGAGCAGGACCAGCAGGACCAGCAGGACCAGAGGACCAGCAGGACCAGGAGCCAGCTGTCACCCAGGAAGCTCCAGCACCAGAAAGAGCGAGCCCGAGCAGCAGAACCCAGCAGGGATGGCGGCAGGGTTGCTGAGGCTTTCGCTTCTTCCCCATGGTTGTGGTGTTGCTGGCTGGCAGGGAGGCTGGCAGGCACCAAGGAGCTGGCAGGAAGCCTGCCAGGCAGGACAGGCACCAAGGCAGGCATGAAGGCTGGCAGGCAGGTATGCACGAAGCCTGGCAGGCAGGCGCACCAAGGCTGGAAGGCAGACTGGCTGGCAGGGAGGCTGAAGGCAGGCTGCAGCAAGGCTAGGCAGGCAGGCAGAGAGCAAGGCTGCAAGGGAGGCTGGGCCAGGAGGCTGGGAGGCAGGATGGAGGCGAGGCTGGCAGGAAGGCTTGCAGGCAAGGCTTGAAAGGCAGGCATGCAGGCAGGGCAGGCAAGGACTCGATGTATCCGGCAGCAGGTCTTCCTCTGAATGCTGGCCACGTGGCGAGCTGCCTTCCCTTTATATCTGCGGGGCTGATGCAATAAATCCACCCCCGACATGCGCAATTAAACACAAGGCATCCACTAGAGCTTCCGCGCTGTGCATCCGCTAGGCTTCCGCTGTGCATCCGCTCTTTCCGTTCCACTTCCACTTTGCTGAGGCCCCCCGGAAGCTAGCGGATGTTCCATCCGCTCCCATCCCACTTCCATACGCTGGGACTTCCGTTCTGCATCCACTTTCCATCCGCTCTGCGTCCTCCCCACGTGTCCGTGTTATCCGCTCCGTTATGCAAATATTTGCCCCTTTTGAGAAAGCTGGATAACAACGGATGGAACATTTTGCTTGTCCGTTGTGTCCGTTTTGCATCCGTTGGGCAGTGTGACAGGGCCTTTAGCAGTTGGTTAGTTTCACCATTTTCCCCCTTGTTGATGATGGTCTCCCTCAGCTTCTCTAGCCTTTGTGGTCTTTAGGAGAAGGTTCAATTGTGAAAGTCTTTGGTCACTATTTCAAGGATTGTTCAGGTACCTCTCGAACTGTTGCAAGTAAATGACTGTTTGAACTTACAACAGCCCTAAAAAGTGACTTGTGACCATTTTTCACATTTATGACCGTTGCAGCATCCCCATGGTCACATGTTAAACATTTGGATGCTTGGTAACTGGTTCATGTTTAGGATGGTTGCAGGATCCCAGGTCACATGATCTCCTTTTGGGAATTTCTGAGAAGCAATTTAGACTCACTGAACAACTGCATTACTAATATAACTACTGCAATGACTCACTTAACAACTCTGGCAAGAAAGGTCATAAAATGCAGCTAAATTCACTTTGAAAATGTCTCACTTAGCAACAGAAATTTTGGACTCAATTGTGGTCATAAGTAGAGGACAACCTGTAGCGGCTGGCCTCTATCATGCATTAGACACAGGCAAATAAAAAAACTATTGATTTTGGTTTCAGCTGATTTCCTTCAGAGTGTGAGTTTACCGGTTGGGAAAGAATATTGCCAAATATAGGGGGCAGTGCTCATCTCTATTTCAAAGCCATTGAGCAAGTACTGTCTGAAGACGTTTCCATGGTCATATAGCTGGCATGACATCATGGAGCACTGTTACCTTCCCACTGAAGTGGTACCTATTTATCTACTTACACTTGCATGCTTTCAAACTGCTAGATTGCCAATTGTTGGAATAAGGACAGGAGCTCAATCCCATGACATGGTCCTCAGATCTCAATCCTGGGCTGGCAGATTTCCAGGTGACAAACCGAGTGTCTTAAACACTGGGCCACCGTGCCACTTCAATATGAAAATAAATCTTATAAAAATTTTAGAAGAATAACATGATATGAATTATTGTTAGTAATTCTGTGTATATGAAGCACCACACAGAGAAAACAAAGGATACAGTCACCATGTGCTTTACTGCTCAACTATTTTCTGTAACTGGAAACAGGAAACTCTACTTAAAACAAAAGGGCATAGAGTTTATACCATAGATCCAAACTCACAAGTACTGCCATACAAAATCTTTCAATATTCACAAGAAAAAAACACACCTCTGTTTTAAACAATCAAAAATCATCCATGTGGAATTATCCATAAATAGCATCTGCACTAAAATTTCACTGTATTAATTATAAGGTTTTTTTTTTTAATGGATTGGCAAGATTGTCAGCAGTTTGCGATATTATTGCTGCCTTTGATCCAATGCCCAGTTTATCAGTCCTTTTGGTCAAAAGGTTTTGAAAATCACCCAACCACCTTTCACAACAAAATTCCTGCTGTTGGTTTATTGTCCCACACTTCCAAAGACACGTAAATTGCCTTAAGTATTTCAATTCCCATTGAGTTTGTTATTGAAAAATACTAGAAAACTAAAATGTGTTTTTCAGTCAATCAGCAGTGTTTAAAAACTTGGGAAAATGCTATTTCAAAATTAACACAACAACAAAAATCTCTGAGGAGACCTAAATTCATTCAATTCTAATCACCATCTAGAATGTGAACATTATTTTTTTTTAAATGTTGAGACTTAACCTTCATCTGTAAAATTTGATTTTGGATTTTAATGTTAAATATTTAACATGTTTGTATTTTTCCAGATTACATATGGATTTATAACTCAATAATCCACAGATTGCCATGTTTTTTTTTCCCCTCCCATATTTATTTTCTATTTTTAAGAAAAAAAATATCTTTCATTCTGATGTTGTGGGAAGGGAATCCTACATACTAAAACATGAACATCCTGGAACACTCAGTAGTAGTTTGCAACAACAGGAAGGACAAACATCATAGATTTGGTAGTTTAATCAACTACCACTGTATTATACTGTATTATATTACAGGTATACCGTATTATATTACAGGTATACTGTATTATATTACAGGTATACTTCCAGGATCAATTTGCATACAGATTAAAACTTGGTAGAGGGCCAGATCACAGAACGAAGTCCCTCGTACTCCCACATGTGTTTGAAAAGAGAGAAAGCATTTCACTATTAAGTGGTTGTTACAGTCCTTACACTGTGTATTGTAGAGGATTCCTGTTTTTAGTTCTTGGGATCCTGGGTCTTGCTGTTAGTACCATTTATCTGTAGAACAATGAGCATCAATATTTATTTACTTATACATGAACACAAAATTAAGTATAATGAGCATTTTGAATGATGTTACAAAATTATAGAATTGGACTGTTTTTAAGGATTATTGGTTACCTTGGGGATGGGAAATAGCCAAGAGAGATGCATTGAGAAACTGGAAAAAAATCTCAGTGAGTAGAGTAGAGTAGAGTAGGGTAGAGTAGAATTGAAATGAAACGAATCGAACCAAACCGAACAGAGCAGAGCAGAGCAGAGCAGAGCAGAACAGAACAGAATTCTTTATTGGTCAAGTGTGATTGGACACACAAGGAATTTGTCTCCGGTGCATAAGCTCTCAATGCACATACAAGCAACAAGTGATAAATCATGATCATAATCATAAAAAACTTTCATCATAAATTATTGTAGTTGAATGCTGAGGCCTTCAAAATGGCCAGTATTCCATCTTTCCCCTAGTTGTCCTTGCAGACCAATGGACATATAGCAAATCTACTTCCCCTCTATAAAATTCTAAAAAATAGATTAAATCAATGTAGGATTTTCTCAGCTAATTCTACTTCTTAATGTTTACTTCTATAAAAGACATTTCACCAGGTTTCCTGTGTTTAATTATCATGTTGATGCCTTTACGTTTCTCTTCAAATGTCATTTTAAAATGAGATCAGATATAAATCTTGTAACAGTGGAGCCTTTCTGAATGGCACTACTACATCCTCTGTAAATTTTATTGTGAATATCTGTGTCAAAAAAAAAAGTAATATATGACACTTGTAGATTTAGATTATGTATCACCCTTTTATTAAAGGTTGTCTACCTGATGCTATTATCAGGAGCTTGCCTGGATTATAATTTAAAGGCTGTTTTTTCTTCTTGGTGTGTGTGTGTGTGTGTATTTCAATTTAACAAGTGTGTGTCTGTAACTAGACAGGGAAAAGAAATTCTTTCTATTCAGTTTGGGTGTTTTCAAATGTGAAAGCGGGTTATTATTGTCTGTTATTTTCTCTGTGTCAAAAAGAATTTCAGAGCTGTCATGAAGACGATTAGAGATTGTGTGTTTCTTTTCTGTTAATAATCTTTGCAGTTGGTCAGTTTCAACCATTTCCCCCTTGTTGGCGATGGTCTCCATAGACTTCTCTAACCTCTGTGGTCTGTAGGAGAAGGTTCAATTATAAATGTCTTTGGTTGCTATTTCAAGGAATATAAAGGTAACCCTCAAATTGTTATAAGTAAGTGACTCTTTGAACTTACAACAGCCCTAAAAAAATGACTTGTGACCATTTTTCACACTTATGGCCATTGCAGCATCCCCATGATCACATGTTAAACACATGCCTGGTAACTGGTTCATATTTAGGATGGTTTCAGGATCCTTGCATGAGTGTTTCCAAGACTTTATGTCATGCCCCTGTTGGAATCTGATTCTGAGAGGGAGGTTGAGCAGCTGACAGGGAGTAGGAATGTGGCTGTGGAAGAAAAAGAGAAACTCAGGGCCACCTTTATCCTAGGGCATGCAAGGAGGAAAGGAGAAGGGAGAAACATGAGTTACGTGGGTTATGGGGGAGAAAAGGGCTCTGATTCCCTTCATTGGCTGTAGCTGGGAAAACAGGATTTAAAAAGAATGTTTGCACACAGCACCTTGCTGGAAGCAAAGCTTGCATTATCTTTGTCAAATCTTATCTGGGTTCTGGTGTCCTCCCAACTGTATGTCCTTCATTATCTTTTGAAGTCTGCAATTCCTTATCCTGCCCTGTCTTGTTAATTGCTGCAGTGTAGTTTGTGTTGGTTTTCATTTATAATTTATATGTACGTCGGGTTCAGACTGAATTTCTTCCCTTTAAAGACTGTTTTTTCTTTAAAGAGAGTTTTTTCTCCAGCCAATGGTAACTGGACACTGGGGGCCAAGTTGGAGGTATTTAAGGGACTTTACTTACTTTTGTGACTTTGTTGCTTTTGTGTCATGCCCCAGGTCTTCACACTTTAATACATTTAAATAAAATAAACTAGATATTACTGTTCATAAAATCATCATACTTTTTGGGGGGTGGGGGTGGGGGGAAGAGTATTTGGCAGGAAGGAAAGAGTATTTGGCAAGGGTGTTGACCACATATGGCAATCTACTCTGTAGTCCACAGGTGAGTCTCTATGCCATGTATTAATGTCAGGGTTACAATCCACAAGGAAGCAAAGCATACTATCAAGGGAATAGAAGATGTTCAGAAGTTCTTAAGATACAAATGGTATTATAATGAAAGGATATTTTGTTGACCCATTGGACTGTAATGAGTTTGCATTCTCCTGAACTATTAGCTTGATTAAGGAAATAACAGTTTTTTGATAATTGCAGTATAACAGGCCAGCATCCAGTCAGTATTGCATCTGCTTATTTATTTATTTATACATCACAGTTAGAGAGTGACCATCTCATTCACAGAGCAACCCTGGTGGATGTAGAATTAAAAAAATATTTCTGGAAATACAGGAGCAGCTATCCCAAAGGTGCTTTTTTTTTCATGAGGCAACTGGACTATCTGTTTTTTCTTTGAAAACATTTCGCTTCTCATCCAAGAAGCTTCTTCAGCTCTGACTGGATGGTGGGAGAATGGAAGGATTTATACTCCTTGCAGATACTTGGACATTTGCATTCTTTTAGTGGGTCATTGAGGCTGCTTGGAGGTTTATCTGTGACCTGAGGATTACCTGAGTGGTGCAAATGGGTGTGGAGCCTTCTTGGAACTGTTGAAAGGACTGTGTTGTAGACTGGAGATAGATGATGTTGTATCCCACCCCCTGTGTTGAGAGAGGGCTGTTGAATTTTGACATAGATGGCCTCTTTGATCCCTCTTTCAAACCAGCGGTCCTCTCTGTCCCAAAAAATCCCAAAACCCAGAAAGTCCAGTTCCGTCTTGAAAAAAAAAGCTTTGCGACAACCATCACCTTGATGACTGAGAATCTCCATAGACACCTAGGAGCAGCTAGCATGGGAGAAGCTAAAAAAAACCCAATTCATACTTATTTGTGTATTATTTATTTCCTTTAATTCTCCTTGGGCAACTACATCATACTAAGATTAATTTGATTTGAACAATAACTGAAGTAAAACGTGGAAATCAGAAAACAAAATTTATCCTAATATTATTTAACCATCTTCAACCACGAAGAGCTGAACAAAAGGGGTGTGGTATATAAATTTATTCTGAAGGCTGAAAGAATAGAGGCCAAAGCACAATTTTGGAGGTACAGAAGAAAATAAGGTTCATTTATACTAAACAGATAGTCCTCAGATAATAGAGGCAAAACTGATTGTCCCCCAGATGTTATCACAGATGTTTAACTAAAAATGCATAAGCAATCCATAAGTCAACTCCAAGCCAATTAGAAGTCTCAAGATCAATATCAACATGTTAAATCATAGCCCTCTTTGGGGATAATTTTAAAAAATGAAGGAAAAACTTATTGGGGTGCAGTGATGCATGCAATGTGGGATCAACAATTGACTATAACCTTGGAGACATTTTTGGATAGGTAAAGGAAGAAAACCTTTTGTTCTTTATTTATAGTCTGTTTAATTTGTCCTTGGAACTCCAACTGTAGAGCCTACTACTTATACCAGAAAACTCCAGAGACACAGTTTTATGCTTCCTTTGAAGGTTTGTAACTTCTGAAGTTTGTGATCCATAAGAACATCCATTTTCATTTATTTGTAGCAGAGGTAATAAATTGCATTGGTCCTTTTATCACTATGATTTGAAGGAGGAAGAGGAAGATGAGAAGGAAGAAAAGGAAGAGGAATCAAACAGGGCATATTGGCAGTCTCATAGAAAGAACAAAATTATCTGTCTGAACTCTGAAGCGAACCTAAGTGAAGCCATCTTGTGCTGCCTCATAGTTTGCCATGAAGCCTGAGAAGAGGGAAGGGAGGGGGGGAGTAGACAAAACAAAAAGTTTTCCTGTGGGAACCAAGGTCATCATAACAGGTGAAGGAGGAGAGGAGGCTGCCAGCTATATTAATTGGACAATGTGGTCGGTGTTACCTGGGAGCAGGGATTTTTTACTCTTTTAATTAGGTGAAAACCATGGAAACTTTAAGAGTTGGTTTTAACCAGCTGGGCCAATATGATGTATCCAATAAACATGTTCTTTGAGGAATTTACCTGCCTCGGAATTCTGCTTTCAAAGGATGCATCACTGGGAATGTTGACAATCTGCTTTTCTATGATTATCCTGTCCGGCATGGAGCACTGGACACTGGTTTCTCTGTTGTTTGGAAAAGACTCTTTAGAACAGTGGTCACCAACTAGTGGGCTGGGGACCACTGGTGGTCTGTGATAAAATTTTGGTGGTCCACAGAGAAACATCACCCCAAAACACCCCCCCAAAGCAATTAATCCAGGCTGCATGGGAACACAAGGCTGCGCTGCCTACATGGCCCGTGGGAACACAAGGCTTGTGTTGCTTGTATTGTGAACAATATGAGGTAGGGGGGATTTGCCCCACTTGCCCCACATGTCTCACCTGGCCACTGGGCTGCTGCTTTCCACTTTTTTCTTCTTCTGCTTTTGGCTGCATGAAAGGAAAGCAGTAAGTCTTTCTTTCTCTCCCCAAAACTCTGCCAGAAATGAGTCTTTGGGACCCAGCAAAGCATCCTGCTCTAAGAGGCTGCTCTGGCGTGACAAGTTTCACAAAGATCATTTCTGGCAGAATTTGTGGGAGAGAAAGAAAGACTTCTGCTGCTGTTGCTGCTTTCCTTGAATGAAGCCAAAAGTAAGTCTCTCTCTCTCTCTCTCTCCAACTCTCTCTGTCTCTGTCTCTGTCTCTCTCTCCCCCCCCCCAAAAAAAAATGGAACTGGNAAAAAAAATGGAACTGGAGATGGTATTCTGTGATCCCAAATAAAGAATGATCGATCAGTAGGAAAATGGGGCAGGGAATTTTTCTGCATATTTTTGGGGGGATTTTCCCAGGGTCTCTGGTCTGCAGGGTTTAAAATTATGAGTTTTGGGTCCCTGAGGTCCAAAAGGTTGGTGACTCCTGCTTTAGAACATAAATAGCAGAGTTAGAAGGTACCTTGGAGGTCTTTTTGTCTAATCCCCTGCTCAAGCAGGAGACCCTATACTATTTCAGATAAAGAGTTGTTCAGTCTCTTCTTAAAAGCCTCTAATGATGGGGCACCCACACCTTTTCAAAGCATGCTATTCCATTGGTTCACTGGTCAGAAATTTCTCCCTTAGTTCTAGGTTTCTTTTCTCCTTGTTTAGTTTCCATCCATTGTTCCTTGTCTTGCCTTCTGGTGCTTTGAAAACTTGGTTGATCCACTATACTTTGTGGCAGCCTGTGGCTGTTCCAATATTGGAACACTGCTACCATGTCTCCCCTACTCCTTCTTTTCACTAGACTAGACATACCCAAGTCCTGCAACTGTTCTTCATATGTTTTAATTTCCAGCCCTCTAATCATCCTTGTTGCTCTTTTCTGAAC
The DNA here is from genome assembly GCA_004320025.1 of Laticauda laticaudata. Classification (NCBI taxonomy): domain Eukaryota; kingdom Metazoa; phylum Chordata; class Lepidosauria; order Squamata; family Elapidae; genus Laticauda; species Laticauda laticaudata. The sequence goes on from BHFT01048775.1 coordinate 81,742, forward strand.
TCTTTCCAGAGTTTCAACATCATTTTTTAATATTGTGTTGACCAATCCTGGATGCAATATTCTGAGTGTGGTCTTAATAAATCTTTGTAAAATGTTACTAATATTTCATCTGAACTTGATTTCATCTTGACCCTTCTTCTGTTATTGTTTTACTCTCAAGAGAGAGACTTTGTTGTGATCCACCAATGGTCAGCACAACTAGCAGCAGATTCAGACAGTGAAGAGGTTGGGGAGGAACATGGGCCAGTCCAAGAGTCTGGAGAAGGCTCTGATGAGTGCTCTGCATCAGAGGGAGAGATGTGGCTAGGGCCATTTAACAGCTATCAGCTGCCTTTGGAATTGGACATCAGTGAGGCAGAAGAACAGCTGGAGCCTGTTCCCAGTGTGTGCATGCACAGAGCTGCCAGAAGAAGGGAACAGTAAGGAACAAGGGTTGACATGGGAGTAAACCCACAGGTGGAGAGTGAATAAGAGAATAAAAGAAAAGCAAAAGGGGAAGTGGAGTTTGCAGAGACAATTAGTTTGTTTGGGTAAAGATCTTTTCCTGCATTCTTGCCAAGTATTGCCTGCTACAGTGTGGCCTCTGAAAGATATCAGCATGGCAACTCTCCATGCCTGATAAAGATCTGTAACAGTGAACTATCTTGAAAGACTGTTGGCCAGGACTTTGCTGGAGAGGAATTCACTGTAAACTAATTAAAAGAGGTTTATCAGGATGAGGAGTCAGCTTCGTGCTGTTGGGGAAGCCGAGGCCAGAACAGACTTACAATCACAGAAGATCTCTCTGAAGTTTGATAAACCATACTTTCATTGTTTGAGAGCCTCTGCATTACATATAACTTTCTTTTTCTGTGCTGTTTTTTCCTGAAGGCATTGCAACAGAATGGCTGTGCATGGCTGATTGATTTAATTTAAAACCTTCCATTAATTACTTTATGAGGAATATGTTTGGTGGATCATAAATTCAATGTTTGCTCCTTCACCTCAGTATCTTTTTTGCGTAGTTGCCATAAGTCTCTGTTATTTTCACCGTGCTTATTCAGATATCTTCAGCCTGATGATGGGGTGTAATAATTCATAGTTAAAATATGCTGTGGAAAAATTCAGTTAGGAATTGTTTCGTGGAAAGAAGAAGTGAACACTACAAATATATATATATGTTTTTTTAAGCTTTCACGGGTACTTA
>BHFT01048777.1:0-22982 GCA_004320025.1 Laticauda laticaudata
CACTGTAGTGCTTTTAAAGTTGTAGCAATGTTTCAGCAGAATCTCATCTGTTCATATTTTTAGCAGTGTTGATTTTCTATGATACCTACATCTTTTTGAATAGACATCAATTTCACTGAAAATTCATAAGCCATTTCTCCATCAAGGATAATGTTCATTTTCCCCCATGTATTGCACTGAAAGCTATAATAAACCAAATTGCTAATAATATCCTCCTATATTTATGCCTCTATAAAAACAGAACTTCAAACATACAATTCACCTTGAAAATCTGCTAGCAATATATTTTATTATCACAAAGATTCAACATTTATATTGCTTATCTGATGTATCCAAACCTACTTTTCATCTATACAAACAGCAGCCTGAAAGGGGGGTGGGGGGGAATCTGTTTTGAATTGTTGATATTAATTTCCTAACAGTATTTCCTTTACATCTTCCTTCTAATAATTAATTTGTAACTGCAATTCAAATGGCTGCTCAGCTTTTCAAGACGCATTTAAACAAAATTGCTTTTCTCATTCTCTTTTGCATCGTAATCCGGAGACCATAAATGTCAGGATTATTATATTTTTTGTTTGTTTCAGTTCCTCCTGTTACACTTTACTAAACATCATATTTTTTAAAAATGGTTACTTGTCCAGTTCTGTTCAGTTTTGGAAAATGGTTTCTTAGTCTATAAAAGAACAATCTTCTATTTTGCTATTATTACTGCATATTACTATAGTATTAGTTACATGCAGACAATTTAGCTCTTATTGCTTGAAGCTTCAGAATGGAGTTTCCTATTCCAGAATGGAACATCTTAATGTCAGAGCTGTTGAACTGTAAAGACATCAACAAGGCAATAATCAGATAAACAAGGTTTGAACCCAAACCAAGAAAGCAGATTGTGAAAATGTCTCAGTCAGTTCGCTTCTCTCACCAATTTTCATGAAAATAAAAAAGAAAAGCACATTCAGACTTATAAGATTCTGTTACTGCTGCTCTTGTAATGAAAATATTGTCACTTTATGTCCTTGCAGTGTCTATTTGTTAGTCTGGTCTACCTTGCAGGGCCAACATGGATCCAGGACACTAAGCAGTAGTTGTAGGAATTGAGAAAAAGGAAAATTCTGCCAAGAGAAGGATTTGTGCCAGCCAGAGTTCTTGGAGGAAGGAGAAGGTGATAATCTAGATGTATTATATAAAACATGGGTGTCCTTTAAGAACCTGAAAAACACATATAAAGAAGCATTCAAGCAAAATCCCATGAAAAAATCTGGAAGGTAAATGTCAGCTCTTCCAGACAGACCAGACTAAGAAACTAAAGTCATGCAGGCTAACATTACTTTTAATATAATGTTACAGCAACATAATCTTTCAAGTCTGAATACACTTCTCTTGTGCCTCCCTTTATCTTCCTAAGAACTAGGGAGGGTTCTGTCTGAGATGTTTTATCAGATAACAGTTCTGGTTCTGAGTCATATGTCTTTTATCTGACTACAGCTTTAGTTGGCTCTTCTTCCTGTTCCTAAGGATTATTCCTGTTCTCCTGTTCCTAACAGTTATTCCTTAGTTAGCTCTTCCTCCTGTTCCTAAGAGTTACTCCTTAGTTGGTTCTTCCTCCAGTTCCTAAGAGTTATTCCTCTGTTCCTAAGAGTTAACTCTGTTCCTATGAGTTATTCCTTCTGGCATTACAGTACAGAAATTCTCTCTCCCTCCCCCCCCCTTTCTCTCCATCTTTCCTTGTTCCCAGTTGACCTTTGAGTTTTCTAAAAAAGAATATGGTATGGGTATCATTTTATGAGCAGCAAGCAACCTATAGTTTGGATCTGAAGCAAAGCAGGCAAATCCTCCTATCAGTTTTATGTCTACCAACCATTCTCAGCCTATAATTTTTCAGGAATGCTTTCAAGTTATATTTAAAGGAACTAAATTCAGTAGAAGGAGAGAGCTGAGAAGACTGTATGTGAAGGCTTTACAATACAAGCTTGGCAAGGAGCACCTCTTATATAAAATAAAGGGGTATTCAAGTTTTCACTGACAGAAGAATGTAAAATATTCTCAGATGTGGCGGGTGGCATGCTGAAAGCAGACCAGACATGTCTGTGTAATAGATACATTTTTCCTGAAAACAATGTTTGGATTATAGCTGCAGAATTAGACACTTTCCTTAATTTAGGCCAACTAAAGTTTCTTTGTTTTGTAAAGGACTACATTTTTGACAGTAGTTTCCTGACATATGACCCTTAGAAAAGTTTGCATTTTAGGATAACTTTCTTCCCCTTTCTTTATAATTCTGGGTAGGGATGTTCTGTGTAGTTCAGGGCTGAATTGCAGAGGTGGCATTCAGCAGGTTCTGACCAGTTCTGGAAAACCGGTAGCGGAAATTTTGAACAGTTCAGAGAACCGGCAAATACCACTTCTGACTGGAGATTTTACAGTATCCTTCCCTTGCCACACCCACCACAGAACCGGTAGTAAAAAAATTGAATCCTACTCCTTAGTGCTCTCTGAGTTTGGTTACTTGCTTGCCAAATTGCTTGCTGAATTAAAAAGATATGATAAGCTTGCCAAATTGCTTGCTGAATTAAAAAGATATGATAAAAAGTTAAAAAGGAAAAAAAAGATCAGAACTCCTTGTAACCAGCAAACAATGTCCAGATAAGCAGGGATTAATACCAGACAAACAACCGAGCAGTAAACAAAGCTCTATTCATGGAATTATCAAAGAGAAAATAACACTCCCACAAATACTGACAGGACAAGTTAGTGTACATAATCAGAGAGCAAAGCCCACTCCCTTCTCGCACTGAAGATGTTACCTAGCTAGGTAATAAAATGTCTGCAAGCAAACAAACTAGACAGCAATCAAGGACTCCACAAAAAAAATCAAGATGGCAGCCATCAGTGTGAAATTGAAGTCCTGTTCTTATTTTGCATGCATTTGCCATTGTCACCATTTTCAACACTCTCCCTCTTCAGATGTTGTTGGTTTTAGACAATACTCTAAGAGTTATATAAGGGTAAGGTTTCCCATATTTAGAAGAGCATCAAGTTGTTTCTCATCTAGTGTTTATCTAGATTAGGGGTCTGTAAACATTTTGAGAATGAGCTAGATCCTGCAACTCCTCCATGTCCACGGGCACTGAATGGATGCCAATGCTGCCCAGAACAGTATGGCCACTTGGACTGGTAGCTGAGTGAAGTACATCCCAAAAAGACAGTGCTAGGAACCCCTAAAACAAGGCAGGAAATTAAAAAAATCATTTTTCTTTAAAAAGAGAAAGACCCTGAAGTAAGTGCTCAGGTTGAATTGGAAGTCTGGGTATGCTGCCAAACACCATTAGCTTAACCACAATGCAGTCTCAGAAAACACTTCAGGAATCAGGCTAAAAACAACTCACTAACGCACCCCAGAACTGCTCTTTCCTGCCTCCTTGACAGGATTAACTCCTAGGATACGAAAAAACAAAAGACCTTGGGACAGGATTAACCCAGTAAAGCAGGATAACAAAAACCCAGGACAATCACTTCAGCTAGAGGCACATCAAAAAAAAAAAAAAAAAACCTCATCAAACTGTAGGAGCTTCAAAGGAAAATCAAGTCTCAGAAAGTATGGATTTGCCTCCTCAATTTGCTTGTTAGCCAGGAACTCTTGAACTGTGTCACTACTTTTCTTGCCTTCCTGAATTAAAGGATCCCACTTTCTGGCAACTTGCTTCTGTGTCTATTCCTTCTCAGCGTCAGTGACTGCTGACCAGCTGGGGAACAAACCAGGGAGATTTCTTCCAACATAGCTTAGCTGAAGCTCATCCCAGGTGATCTACCAAGTCTGCTGCCGATTGTTAGCTCACAGTATAACAGGTAGTGGGGTCAGACTTGGCCCGTGGACCATAGTTTCAGATCTGTGATATAGTTAGAAAACAAATATTTCTTAGAAAAAAATAGGGCGAATTTTTTAAAAAGGTGCTAGTTTTCCATGTCTAGTTTGTTTTGTTTTGTTTTAATAGAGAAGAGGCATTCAACTATGTTATTTTTAAATGTTTGGGTTGAAGTGATAGTTCTCTGCTTGGTTAGAAGACAAGTCCTAGAAGCCATTAAAATGCCACAACTAAGAGGAAAAACCCCAATTCTGTCTGTTTTCAGGCACATGTTTCTTCAGCCTTCCCTTTTCCTCAGTGTAGCCAGGGGGAGTGATTAGAAATTTCTTCTTCTAATTTAGATAAATTGAAGGTTTATAATCTTTAACGTTGGTTAATTTTAAACACACGGTGGTTAAGATATATCACAACTTCCTGAGTTCTAATGAAACTTGGATGAATCTGAAATGGAAGTGTATTCTTTTTCATGAAGAAAGAAGGAATGTGCAAATCATTTCAGGGGAAAAGCTAGGCACATTGCAATCTCAATTAATCATAATTTACTGTGACATCTGGCTGAAATGATTACATTCGCTAGTTTTTAAGCTACAGTTTTAGGAACCTTGGACGTCTGCAGATATTTTCATGGTTCCTAGATAAACAAATGTGAAATGAACAAGCTGCCTTAACAATCTAAGAGATTACAGTTTAATTGCAAAGGATATGTTGAAATTATGCTCTATGCCCTAAAAAAAAAAAGAAAGAGTGAGAAAACTTTAGGGCTCACCACAGAATATGACTCTAAGTTCCATCATCCACATCTATCGGACTTGTTGTCAGTGATAGGTAGGAGTTGGCCAGAAACATTTCATTAGGTCACAGTTGTATAACTTGGGAAGGTACTGTATATCTGATAATATTATGTAGAGTATTTCTAGCCTTAATAAGTAATTAATCTGATGTGGAAAACCTGCATGTCATAAGGGACGGAAAGACTGAAAGCCATTGGCCAATTTCAGTGACAACAAAAACATTCCCAGAAATGGATCTTTTTAATAGCCTTTATTCCAAAACAAATCAGATAACCAGGCCAGGCTATTTATATTATTTAGACTTTCATTGACTTGTCCTAGGCATTTCATTTCAAGTAAAAACATGAGGAGATCATTAGCAAAATTAATGCTTTTCTATCGTCTGAGAAAGATATAAAGTTCATAAACTCAGGGTTGAAGTTGCTGTTTTCAAATAAGTTTTTATTACTGTCACTGAGTTGATAATGAGAAAATAAGAGCTAGCATAAAAACTTGCTTTTTTAATGCTTGAGTTTCCTTTCCCTTTCACCTTTTTCTTTTCTTTCTTTTCCTTTTTTCTCTTTTACTTTATTGGGTTTTTTTCTTTTTTTACACATCTCCATTACTTAATAAACAGTACTGTGACGTTTTGTATACATTTACATATTCTATCCAATACATTCTATACATACTACTTCCATACCTTCTATATCTACATATTATATACATTTTCTTTTCTTATTTCTATTGTCAATCCAATGTACCAAGTTTCCCATATTGCATGGTATTCTGCATCTACTTTCCTTTTTAATTCCATGGTTAATTTATCAATTTCTGTGCACTCAGAAATTAGATTTTTTAAATTCTTAAGCCCTCAGGTGGTGTGGAGTTTTTCTTCCAATACTGCGCATAGGACATTCTTGCTGCTGTTAATACATGTAACATAAGATTTCCCCTTTTTCTGTCTTCTCCTGAAATGTTTTTGGATCATTTGCTACTTTAAAAAAATTGAAATACAATGAATTTGGAAAGTGAACTTCTAGTCTGTCGTTAAAATAGTGCAGAGTGTTTACTGGGCCAAGTTAACTCCTAAGCAAATGCATAAAACTGGCCTTGAACAGAGTCAAAACATTTTTTTAAAAGAAAACATTTGATTCCTTTAGCTGATAACTTTTTGCTTTTGCCATTGAGACTTAAAAATACAAACAGAGCAAATGCTACTTACTCACTATATTAACACTTTGACTTCTAAAAAAAAAAGCATTTGGTGGGAGATTTTTCAATATCTTGGTCACTTTTTTTTGGCTGCCATGGAGCAGAGATCCAGATTTCTACAAACCATATTCAGAAACAGGGATGCATTTTAAGTAGCAAATGACATCTTGCTGCACAAGAATAATGGATCCATAGTAGGGCCTTAAGAGTTACTGCTAGAAACTGCTAAACTAAACAGGAAAAGAAAGGTGATACTATAATTTAGCAAATTGCCACATTCAAGCTTATGTAAGTTAACTGAGAACCTCCTTCCTTCTCTTGCTTCCTTCTTGCTGCTCCAGGGGAATATAAATTTGGGGGTGGGGGTGGGAAATGGGCAAATATTAAACAAAAATCTAGCTTTTTTGTGGAAGAAATTGGTCTTAACATTTTCTTTTTCTAACAAAATTATCTGAAGTTTGTAAATCATTATAAGTTTATTAATGAACTTATAAATGATAACTGTCTTCATTTCAGTTAAGGAATTATGGTAGTGTTGGAAGAATTATCCTTCTGGGTTTAGTTCCAAGTGGAGAAGAAGACACTGGAAACATGGAGGTTGTTTGGAAAGTTTAATGGTGGACAGGACCACATGGCTTGGAGCTCCAAAGAAGGTTGATCACATGCTCCAAGGTGAAGGAAAAGAGAAGGTAGGGCTGAGGTGCTGAGAGTGCCTGGGTTTTATAACCTTTGTTGGGAATTGAATTGGAGCTTGTATTCTGATTGACTGTCAGACTCCCATGAGGCCATGCAGGGGCAACTCTGTAGGCTGTCCTGAGTTCCAGGCTTGGTTGAGCCTTGCTGGATGATGATGCACTGAAAGGGCTTTTGAGCAATTGCTATAGCTTTACCTGGAGATCTTTGTTATATAAAGTATTCTGGCCCAGATCTTAATGGCCCACCCATTAACAAAAGTGTGGATGAGCATCTGTTTCTGGGTGTTTCTGCTCTTGAGTTTCTACTCTTTTTAGGGGAAATATTCTGCCTTTTTAATATTTCCTAGGATATTTCAATTTTCTAGGAGATGGATGGGTGCTAACTTCCTTACAATAGTACTGGAAGAAAAATCAAATCCGGTTCCAATCCAGGAGAAAGATGCTGGAAATAAAATGGAGAGTGGCTGCAGGAAAGAAGGCCTCTGTTTATTTGGATGCCAGAAACTTCAGTGACAGCAGCATGTTTCTGGGGTGGCTGACAAAAGGGAGTTGAGAGAAGTAGGCTTTTAGACATGCTTTGGGGCTTTGTGATTGAGATGCCTGTTCCTGTGTAAGAATCAGAGGTGGTATTCAGCAGGTTCTGACCAGTTCTGGAGAACCGATAGCAGAAATTTTGACTCGTTCAGAGAACTGGCAAATATCACCTCTAACTGGAGATTAAACAGTACCTTCTTGTGCTATGCCCACCAAGCCACACCCACAGAACCGGTAGTAAAAAAATTTGAATCCCACCATTGGTAAGAATGTATCCTTTCATGTTTTAATGGCTGTTGCCAGATTCCTATGGGGTCATGTAGGGGTCATGGCTGGCTCTACAGGCCAAAGGGAAAATGAAAAGACTAGGTGTTTGTCTGAGCTAATCTTGTCAGCTTTGGCTTGCCTAATTGTATTTCTTATTTGGAGTTTGTACTTATGAATAGATTGGCCCAGTCTTTCTGAATGAATACAAAAAAAGACCAGCCTCTTCAAGCTTCTGCTTGAGGCTGTTTTCCTATGGCAGAAAGACTGGGGCTGCTTTCTGCTTTTGTTAAGATTTTCTCATTTTTCCTTTGGGAGAAATATTCTATCCTGCCTCTTTTTAATATTAAGAACAAAGAATATTTTAATCTGGGGAGAGGAACTTCCTACAGTAAGAAAAGAGAATACTGAAGAGGAAAGAGAGTACTATTCATAGACAGTTGGATTTAAGTCATCTATTATGGATTCCCAAATGTTTGGCGCATTCACAGTATGAGTGTCAACTCATAAAGCATTCCTGGCTTGCTCTCGAGTTGCCATATGAAGGAGTGGGGGAGATCTGATGGAACAGTTTGTTGCTATGACTAGAAGCACATTCCATGCATACCTTTCTCCAGATTGTGTCTTAGGTTACCAAGACCAGCCGGAGAGAGAGGTGTTTTCCACAGCCCCCAAAATGCTTCATTGGAAAATGGAGTGATTTATGACACATCCTGGGAGGGGGGGAAGACAGGGTCATAGGTGGGCAGTAAATTATGTAAGGCAGAGCTGACTGCACTTGGGAAAAGTGCTGACATGTTGCTCCTAATAAATAATTGGATTTCTTTTGAAACTTGGCTTGAGGCTCATGAATTAATTAGAGCATCCTTTGGAACCCTGACACTGAGAAGCAAACAGTGTTAAGTCTGTTTTATAAATAAGCATCCCAGATGAGGTGAGAATGAACAGCTTCATATAATTAATTTTCATCAATTCTTCACTTTCTCCTTCCTCTTTGACAATCCAAGGCATTTTGTTGCCTGAATGAGGACAAGATGGTGCCTCTTTCCTTATCATTTCAGAGGGAGAGGTCCACTGAAATATAGGTAATCTTTGACTTACAACCTTAGTGGAGCCTGTCCATCATGGTCATAAGTCACAACAGTTGTAAAAAGGATTAGCTGTGTCACCAACCTGCTTTTACTATCTTTTTTGTGATGGTTGTAAATCAAACACAGTGGTCTCAAAATGGCCACCATGGTTAACCAAACCAAAAAAACAGAAATACTTAAATGAGATATGGAGAGATGTTGCCTTCCTTTATCCAATGTTTCCAACACAATTTTTTAGAAGTGAATCTAAAGCATTGCACAGCATAGTATTTAGTACTTATAAGTTGCATGTGATATGTAGGAATGAGTTGGAGGGCTAGGAAGTAACAGGAAGAGTCACAAATTGGACAAATACAAATAAAAGATTACTGAGTCTATAGAACAGTGGTGGCTCACCTTTGTGGGCTCCTGTGCCAAAAATTGTGTGCATGCGAGTGCATGCATACTCACGTGCCAGCACCCAGGAGGCAATGTGTGCCCCCCCCATGCCCCTGCACATGCGCGGGCAATCTCCCTGCCCCATTTATCTGCACTGTGCCTCACAGCTGATTTTCGGCTGATTTGACCTCCCAGAGGTTCGGCTGGTTTGACCTCCTTTTTTGGCCTCCCAGAGGCTTGAAAAGAACCTCTGCAGGCTGAATAGGCCCGTTTTGTCACTTCTGGTATTATAGAAAGTGACAAAATGGGCCTATTTGGCCTGCAGAGGCTTTTTTTAAGCCTCTGGGAGGCCAAAAAAGGCCTCAAACCAGCTGAAAAACAGCTGTGAGGCACACACATGCGCACTGAGGTAAGTTTGCCTGCAGCTCGCGTGCTGGCACAAATGGTTCTGCGTGCCACCTGTGGCACACGTGCCATAAGCTTGTCATCACAGCTATAGAAGGAATAGGGATGCAGCAAATATCTCAAAAGGGCCCTCCCAAGTTTCTTAGACTATAAAGTATGAAGGAAGTCTTACTCTCAGATCCTGTTAATGTAGCCTTACATTAAGATATCACTAGTACTACTGGAATCGCTAGCACCGCATAACGGGGGTGAGCTCCCGCTACTTGTCTCAGTTTCTGCCAACCTAGCAGTTCGAAAGCATGTAAAAATGCAAGTAGAAAAATAGGGACCACTTTGGTGAGTAGGTAACAGCATTCTGTGCGTCTTTGATGTTTAATCATGCCAGCCACATGACCACAGAGATGTCTTCGAACAGCGCTGGCTCTTCGGCTTTGAAACGGACATGAGCACCACTCCCTAGAGTTGGGAATGACTAGCACATATGTGTGAGGGGGACCTTTACCTTAGTAGTATTGGGGATGCTTCTTGCTTGAACTACCTTTCAAGTTTGACAACTTGTTATTAAATGCTTGCTACTACAGCCTTTCAAAGTTTTAAAAAGTATTGCATATTACTGGGAGGGGTTTTTTTGTTTTGCATTTTAGTTTTTTCTGAAAATTGCTCTGATTTAATCTGAAGAATTAAATCCTACACATTAACAATATTTTTTGATTATTTGAGGGAATAATCAGATTGTCCTATTTTTGAATGCTCTCCTACATTAAAATGTGGAAAAGAAATAAAGTGAATTAAGTAGAATAACCATGTAACTTACTTTACAGAGGACAATCTTTGTATGAAGTCATATTCTTTTTGAAGAGCTGCTCATGTCTGGTTTAAAAATAAAGAACCATAAGAAGGGCAGCCAGCTACTAAATACCTAACTGCTCTTGGAAAGCAAGCATATGTTTGCCTGCTTAGCATCTTCCTTACTACCAGAAGAAATGGCTATTTGCAATAGTATTTTCTCTATTTGTATCTCTGCGTAAAAATTATGAAATACAAATCTCTGCATTCTTTTCTCTTTGATGACTCATAAGAAAGCATCTTGGGTGCATTAAAACTTTTTTTCCCTATTTATTTGTTCTGTTCTTAAAAGCAAGAGTTTTGCAAGTGGTTTTCTTTAACTGATGCTGTTTGTCAGGTCACTCTGACCAATAACCCATAGTACTCAACGATTCAGGAAAGGCCACAACAGCAAAAATTTCCAAGAACTAGATCATCCCATAGATTTGTAACTGAACTTAAGAGTGTATTTGAGGACAAATGAACAACTGACAAAGAATATTCTAATCAGAGCAGAAATGTCGACAGTCAATTCCATTTCATTAGGGTGTTTGATACAGGTGATCATGAAGTTGGGACCATAATGGAGCCTGCCCATTACAGTCAAAATTGTGATGTTCATAAAGCAGATGAGTCACCTGTCCAATCTGATTTTATAACCTTTTTGTGGCCACAGTCATGAAGTGAATAGCATAGTCATTCAGTGAACCAGTGATTGGTTTGCTATGGGTCCATTTTTTTCTGAAAACTAGAAGTGACTGTTGAAAACTGGATAGTACATCTGCTGCAAACAGCCATAAATGTGTACAGTTGGCGAGCATCCAACATGTGGTCACATGACTGGAGGAGGAACCTAAAGATTGCATTTTGAATCTGTGTTAAAAGTAGTCCACAGGGAGATTTGTGGGGACTTCAAATGGTCTCGAAGGGATCCATTGTAAGTCAGGGACACCTGTAATAGCAATAGCAATAGCACTTAGACTAACATACCACTTTATATTGCCCTCTCTAAGTGGTTCACAGTCAACATATTGCTGCCAGTTTTGGGTCCTCATCTTACCCATCTCATACAGATGGAAGGTTGAGTCAACCTTGAGTCTGGTGGGATTTGAACTGGCAAATTGCAGGCATGTACCATTCTAAGGGTACATTCTAGGGGACATGGTGGCTCAGTGGTTAAGATGCTGAGCTTGTTGATCAGAAAGGTCAGCAGTTTGGCAGGTCAAGTCCCTAGCGCCGCATAACAGAGTGAGCTCCCGTTACTTGTCCCAGCTTCTGCCAACCTAGCAGTTTGAAAGCATGTAAAAATGCAAGTAGAAAATAGGGACCACTTTGGTAGGAAGATAACACCATTCCTATCAGGCTTCCAAGTGATGAAATCCACTTAAAAAGAAAAGAACAAAATCCAACTTCAAAAAAAAAATATTTTATTTAGGATAGCATTCAGATTGGCAAAGTCCATGGTAATTCTGGATCTGACCCAACCCAGAATTACCACACAATATTACAAGTTAGAAACAGCCCCCAAAAGTCACATTCTCCAATAGAAGTAATTCAATGTTGCTTGATGTCATAAATCTCCACCTCAAGAGGCCCAACCACGGATAGCTCATTTCGCACAGGAAGAAAGATCACCCAGCCAAAACACTCTCTTTATCTCCATTCCCCCCTTTAGGAATGTGGCCAGCCCGAAACGCTTCCCCCCATGACTGACACAGAGAAAGTAAGAAAAAGAATATATACTAAGACTAATTAAAATGGCTACACTTATGTCAATTTCGGGCTTGACAGTTCTGTGCACCTTTGGTGTTCAGTTATGCCGGCCACATGAACACGGAGGTATCTTTGGACAGCCCTGGCTCTTCGGCTTTGTAATGGAGATGAGCACTGCCCCTTAGAGCCAGAAACAACTAGCACGTACGTGCGAGGGGAACCTTTTCCTTTACCCTACTATTCTAAGAGTTCAATGTACACTTTCAACAAATATGAAGAATAAATATTTGTTTCATAAAAGTTATTCTATAGAAAAATCAAATTAGAAGAGGGGAAAAAAACCATGGATCCAGGGTTCAATATCTTTGTGAGTTCTTAAAAGAATTGTTGTAGCTGGACTTAAACTTTGTAAGACACATTAACACGTTGTCTTGGGAGCTGATAACACTAGATCCCTCCCAAATGTCTCCTTAAAATAGCTGTTATTTCTTTAGAAAAAACAGAGTAGCAAAATTTGATGGGAGTTTGTCTTACACAAAAAGGACTGATTCAAAGAGTCAGTATTATATAGTTACCTGTATAACTAAAGCAACCACAGACTGGCACATTTAAAATGAAAACATAAAAGAAAATCACAGTGGAAAAAAAAGAACTGTTGTAGTCCAATTGCTGCCTCTGTAGTTTTTGACTGTGAGGGAAGCAATATCCTGTTTGGTCACCATGTGTATTGACTTTTAGCCACTCTGTTAAGGCAGAAAGTTCCCTGGAGGTGTGGGTAATGGTGTACCATCATGGAGGTAGTCTATCCTTCATATCACATTATATTAACTTCTATCCCAGGTTGAGAAATGCTGTTCTATCCCATTGGAATTCTATGGGCTCCATATTATGGTGATTTTATTATAGTTTTATCTTAATTTAAAATATTATTTCCTATATTGTATGGTCCATACATTTTATATGTATATATTTGCTGACACTTTAAGTAAATTTGTATGTCAGTGATGATATCTGTAGAGGCCATATGCTAAATAAATAAATAGGAGAAAGAAAGAAAGAAAGAAAGAAAGAAAGAAAGAAAGAAAGAAAGAAAGAAAGAAAGAAAGAAAGAAAGAAAGAGTCAGTTTTGGAAGCCATGTTAGCACTAGATGCTTCCACACTGCCACATTCTTGAGCCAGAAAGAAAGAAAGAAAGAAAGAAAAGGAAAAAAGAAAAAAGGAAGGAAAAAAAATGAGAGAGAGAGAGAGAGAGAAAGCATTTTGTGCTTGAACACTGCCTTGCAATTAATTTAAGTGGAAAAATTTATGATGTAAATTGCCTGATAACAGATTTTCTTTTTTGTGGTGAAGGTTGTGTGCTATTTTCAGTTGCACAACCTTGAAAGTCTATCACATGTGAAGATTATAGGCAAACATATACATTAATTTGAAGTGAGCTAACATATCTGATTTCACCCAAGAGATTGTTTTTAATCCAAAGGAAGTTTGCTTATTCATGCATTCCATTTACATGGCTGCCCACCTTAAATTCAAGATTCTGAATTTTCAATCCATGTCAAGTAGAGCAAGTGCAAGAGCTTTCCAGGCAAGTGCCAATCTTTGCCAGTATGCAAAGACTTATGACCATGATTGAGCCCCAGATTTCTGTTGTTAAGTGAGACATTTGCTAAGTGAGACATTTGCTAAATTTTTGTTAAGGAAATCACTGCAGGAGATAAGTTAGTAACCCGGTTGTTAAGTGAATCTGGATTCCCCATTGGTTTTGCTTGTCAGAAGGTCGCACATGATCTTGGGATGCATAAATATGAACCAGTTGCCAAGCACCTGAATTTTGACCACATGATCATGGGAATGCTGGAAAGGTCATAATTGTGAAAAACAGTCATAAGTCACTTTTTTGAATGCCGTTGCAACTTTGAACAGTCACTAAATGAACTGTTGTAAGTCGAGGAATACACACACACACACACACACACACACACACACACACATACATATATGCATATGCATACATTCTTTCCAACCAGAGGTGGTATTTAGCAGTTTCTCACCAGTTCTGAAGAACCGGTAGCAGAAATTTTGAGTGGTTCGGATAACTGGCAAATCCCACCTCTGACTGACCCCATCTCCATCTATTCTCTGCCTCCCAAGTCCCAGTTGATCGGCTGGATCTTCTTTTGTTGCCCTGCACAGGAGAATGTCACTGGAAAGCAGGTTAGCGTCGGTAGGGAATGGGGATGTTGCAGTAATCTTCCCCCAGGAGTGGAGATGGAATGGATATTTTACAGTATCCTTCCCCTGCCACACCCACCAAGCCACGCCCACCCAACCGGTAGTAAAAAACATTTAAATCCCACCACTGTTTCCAACCTTGCACCAGCAGTGGCCATAGGAGATATCTGTATTATCTTCTGTGTAACAAGTAAGAATTGCATTGGTATGTCTCACTCTCCTCCTCTATTGAATCTGTGGGGACTAGGGACTGGAGGCTAAAACATATAAAGAACGGTTGCTGGAACTGGGTGTGTCTGGTTTGATGAAAATAAGGACTAGTGGGTGACATGATAACAATGTTCCAATATCTCAGGGGACACCACAAGGAAGAAGGAGTCAAGCTATTCTCCAAAGCACCTGAGGGCAGGAGAAGAAGCAATGGGTGGAATTTCCTGACTGTTAGAACAATTAATCAGTGGAACAACTTGCCTCCAGAAGTTGTAAATGCTCCAACACCAGTTTTTAAGAAGAGATTGAATAACCCTTTGTCTGAAATGGTATAGGGTTTCCTGCCTAAACAGAGGGTTGGACAAGAAGACCTCCACCAGGGGTGGTATTCTACAAGTTCACACCTATTCGCTAGAGCTGGTTGTTAACATTCCAAGCAGTTCAGAGAACCGGTTGTTAGAAGAAATTACTGGCCTAATCCCGTAAGGAAGGCAGGACGGAAACATTCTGGTGTTGCTAACAGAAACTATCTCTCCGTTAACCCTTATTATATTCTTGGCAGGACTAGATTTCCTGTCTTAAGAACTTCTCTGGAGTTTTTTTCCCTTCCTTTGCTGGTACTTTGCTTGTGTGGAGTGACCATTCAAAGTTACAATGGCACTGAAAAAAGTTACTTATAACCATTTTTCACACTTATGACTGTTGCAGCATCCCCACAATCATGAGAGGCCAGGCGTGCCTCGATGTGAGTGATATTGAGTGGGCCACACCCAGCCAATAACATGACCACTGAGCCATGTCCACCTAGTCACATGACCACCAAGCCACGTCCACCAACTAAGCCATGCCCACAGAACTGGTTGTAAAAATTTTTAATCCCACCCCTGCCTTCCACCTCTGTTATTCAGTTCTATTCTGTGTGCCCTGGAAAACACAAGGTAAGCTGCATATGTTTTGGGTCATGTGACCAGATGGAGAAGAGAAAGTGGCTTACAAAAGAGAAATCCTCACTCTGAACCCTTGTACAACTGCTTCTCTCATGCAGATACATCAGGACCTTCTTTTTCCCCTGGATTTTGTTTTCTCCACAAACCTCAACTAAATCCAACCAATTTTAAGCTAGATCTTTCTTTTGTTAGCTTCTCCCTCCTCCTCACAAATTTGGTTTTGTCCCTTTTGGTTATCTCAGACGTGTCCTGTTAAAAGGTAGACAGGCAGTATCTGAAACATCTTGACATGGAGTAATTAGTTTCCAACTTCTGTTGGGTTGAAAAGAGTAATAACTAAAATTAGAAGCCAAATTATTCTAAATGTGGCCCAGTACGCTTAGGAAGGCAACTAAACTTTATAGATTGTCCTTGGAAAAATTTTTCCCATGTGATAGTGGGAAGTTCTAAGATCCATCTTCTGCTCATGGTTTGAGGAAATGTATAAGAAAAGGTTTTCTGGAAGTGAATTGAGATTTATAGGATCTAAAGCTTTCTATTCATTCAGCATTCTTCAAAAGCAAATTATCATTATTTTATGCATTAAAAGGAAAATCCTGAAAAAGGAAGGAAGGAAGGAAGGTTTATTGCATAATACATGGTTTCTGCTGCAGGGTTTCAAAATTTTAATGTAATATCTGGATACTGTGACTATAAAGGTTTTCATGACATCCCCTTTATCATCAGTCAATAGAACACATAATTATACAAACATGTACATATTTATCTAACTTTCATTAAGGTCACATTTATATCAGTACTAAGTTGAGGTCATTGACCAACAACTGGGACTTTTTAACCTGCACATCACTTGTGTACAAAGAATGTAGTTTTGTCTCTTTTGGCAGGTTCGATATCAACCTTTATCTGCAAAAATATGTCCTCCCTAAAGAAGGAAGCACTGCTTTAGGAAGGATATAATGTATATTCATTGCAGGACTTGCGTGAACATTTGATACTTGCACCTTGTATCTAGCTAAGCACACTTGATCATGGAAGCTAAAGCCCCTGTCACACTGAACCAACGGATGCAAAGAGGATGTAAAACGGACAAAAAAGCTTGCCATTGATTGGAAAATGCGATGCATCAGTTCTGTACTCACTGCATACGTGTTTCATACGCTCTATCCGTTAAACATCCATCTACTGCTATTTCATCCGCTCAAAAAGTTTTGAGCTCCACAAAACTTTTTTGAGTGGATGAACTTTCTGCCGCGTATGATCTACATCCGTGACACATACGGGCAACAAATGTTCTACGTCCGTTGTCATCCATTAAACGTCCGATGTATCCTCTCAGCATCCTCTGGACATCCGCGCAACTCACATCTGCTCCAGTGGAAAGTGGAGAAAGAGAGAGGAAGCGAAAAGGTACGCGGAACGTCCACACAGCGTTTAGTAGCACGGACATAGAAAGGATGAAAGCGGATGCAGCTCGGACATAAAGCATTTAAAAACAGACAAAATGTTCGTAATATGGGATGTATCTCGGATATTTAGGATGTCTGGAGGAATGCCTAGAGTATGTGGAAGGACACCTAGCGGAAAACGACATTTCCTATAAAAAGGGAGAGGAAATCACCTGGGATTCACTAATCAGTCCAGCAGCCATGGTGTGCAAGACCCTTCACCCTTGGTCTTGCTCTTCCACATCATCCATTGATCTCACCATGGATCATTGCATACTCCTTTGGTAGCCGCCATCATTCAACAACAGAACCAAGCCCTCTTCAGACTGTTTCACCTTTTCTATGCAAGGAGAAGGAGACATCCAAGAGCTGTCTGGGTCTGAAGATGGATCGGGAGAAGAGTGGAGTTTGGAACTCTATGACAAGCTGATGGTGGAGCTGAGGCAATGAAGACCCTCGTGCATTCCAGCACTTCATTAGGATGCCACCAGTCATGTTTGAATGAAGTTGTGGAGCGTCTGAGACCCAGGTTGAACCAAGGCAAACACCAACTTCCGTCCCAGCCTGGACCCTGGACTGAAGGTGGCACTGGACTCTGTGCCACCTGGCCTCGGGAACCCACATACAGAAACATGCAGTTTGCCTGGAGGGTGCCACACAACACCAATCAGCATTGTGGTCAGAGAAGTGGTGCAGGCCATCATCGAAGAATACGTGGAGGAGCTCCTCCAGTGTCCCACCATTGAAGAAAGGCTGGAAGAAAGTTGCAGAGAAGTGGTATCAGAGGTGGAACTTTCCCCACACCATTGGAGCCAACAGATGGGAAGCACGTGGCCTGCAAAGCTCCAGCCAACTCAGGTCCAATTATTCAACTACAAAGGGCTTCTTCAGCATCATCCTCTTTGCCATGGCTGATGCTGACTACAAAGTTCATGGACATCAATGCTTTCAGGCAACGGGTCATCTTCAGATGCCCAGATATACAATGCCAGTGACCTCAAGGGTGGGCTGGAACGCAACCTCATCATGGGTTTCCCAGATCCAGACCCCTTACCCAGCGACACACAAGATGTGCCCTACTTCATCGTGGGTGATGACGCCTTCTCCCTCAGAACCTACCTCATGAAGCCCTACAGTTCCAGATACCTCACCTGTGAAAGGAGGATCTTCAACTACAGGCTGTCCAGGGCAAGACAGGTGGTGGAGAACGCCTTTGGCATTCCTGGCCAACAGGTTCCAGGTACTTCTCACCACACATGCAGCATTGCTCAGGGACCGTGAGGAGGATCGTGGAAAGCTTGCTGCATCCTGCACAATCTCATGCGCACACACTACCCAGTGTTGCAGAACAGGCTTGTGGACCGTCAACAAGGCAAATGGGGACATGGAGCTGGTGAATGGAGCAAGGACTAAACCTGATAGACACTGTGGATGTGCAAGGCCGCCAACAGAGCTTCACATGGAGGGAAGAAGCAGCAACAACTTCCTGAAAACACTGGTGCAACTCCCCAGCTGGAGCAGTGGAGTGGCAAGAACAGGATGGTAGATGCTTAATGGATGCTTCCTTCAGCCTGTCTCATCACACTGATGAGATTGTTCCATGTATGTTGAGTGGGCCTTACAATGAATAGGGGCTTAATAAAGAGTTTTGTTTATTTTGAAATGGTTTGATCAATGAATAAATTGTTATTGATACAAAAGGTCCATATGTGTGGCAGCTTGGGAGGGTGGACCGTACAGTCCCACTATGCTTGCACTGGAGGTTTATCTATCCACAACTATCCTTATCCACAGTTATCCTTACCCATCCACAGCTATCCTACCCTCCACAGTTATCCATCCCACAGCTATCCTTACCCATCCACAAGCTATCCATCCCACAGCTATCCTTACCCATCCACAGCTATCCATACCCACGAGCTATCCTTACCAATCCAGAAGCATGCAAAGGCTTAACCCTTTTTTTCAAAGTTTTTTCCCCACACTTTATTAAGTAAAAAAAATGAAGCAAGTGTGTGAAGCAAAGATAACCTTTATTAATAACAAACTGCATGACTATATTAAAAAGCAAAATGACCCAAGTAAAGTGTCTAAGGAAAGATAAAGTGAGCAGGTAACAAACTCAGTCTCTGGTACTCTTCTCAGTCACTCTGAGGCATGCCCATGATCTCAGATGTAAAGGGGCCAGGGACTGTGGAGGTGGCTGTTGCTGAGTGCTGGTCTGAGGTGCCATTGGGGTGCCTGGCCTCGGGAGTACAACAGGAGATGTGTGTGCAGGAAGCTCTCAGAGAGCTGACTCAGTTCCGCGAGGTTGAGAGGCACTTCCTCAAGGACCTGGGATGTGAAACACCAAGACTGATGAAGATGTTCTGAGGCCGGGCTTGGCTGTGGGTGGAGGAAGGAGGAGTGTAGTGGGGCTGTCTGGTCTGCAGCTGGGTCAGGTGAGGCGTCTGTGGCGTTTGTGGCATCCAAGGAACCTGGGTATGGACTGGGAAGGCTGCCTCTGCTGTGGGAAGTACCTGGTAGTGGTAGGCTTGGTAGGCGAGAGGGCTATGAAATCCATGGAAGGGCTGTGACATCGCCTGGGGTGGAGGAGCAAGACCTGGAGTGGGTAGCAGCAGGTTCAACTGGTCCTGGAGGGTGGTGCAGAAGAGCTGTGATCCTCTCCTTCATCACCTGGTACTGGCTCGGGCTATGTCCATGAGGGTCTGGCTCACGTATGTGATGAAAGGGCTTGAGGTTGGAGGATGGTATGTCAAAGTGGACCAGCTGGGAGAGGAGATCTATGCTGCTTTTGATTGTGTCCCTGATCTCCAAGAGGACAGTGTGGCTCTGTCCCTCCAGTCTGCCTCTTCTGTCTGCTTTCTGTAGAGGTGGAGCTGGGGGTGGGTTGGTCTCTGGTGGCTGCCTCTTCTTGCTCCATCTGAGACAGGGGATCCTGCACGTACTCTGGCATGGGGAGTGGCAGCTGTGGGGGGGGTCTATGTCGTGGGGGCCCTCCAATGACACCTGCCTGGACACGGTTAGCTGTCTCCTGGCTGGAAGAGGAGTGGCTCTCTGTTGGGCTGTCTGAGGGAGAGGGTTGACAGAGGGGCTGTTCCTCCGTGGCGGATCTCACCCTCCAGGAAGCTGCACCTGGCCATGACATAGGTCTCCCAGTCAGTGAGCTTGACACGAGCGGCCTGCCTGGATTTCTTCGGTGCAGCTTGCCATACGCGAGGTGTGGCAATGTGCTTCCACCATCCAAGGAGTACATGTGAAGTGTAGCCCAGGCTCTGCCCTTCCACTCCACGCTGCTGCTTTCGCTTGTGTCGTGATAGAGCCTGTATCCCTTCTGCCATCCGTACTCATTCTCCCTTAGCCATTCCAGCACCTCCTCCTCGTGGTCCTCGGGAAATGGAGAACTGTTTCCCCTTCCCCTTCTTCCTTGCCTTGCTTCTTCCTCCCTCTGGCCGGGGCTTCAGGGCCTTCAGCAGCAGGGCTTTTGAGGGCCTGGGGCTGGTCCACACAAGCAGCAGCAGCAGGAGAAGCACAAGCAGCACCAGCAGTATCAGCAGCAGCAGCACCAGCAGCAAGGAGAAGCCACCAAGCAGCAACCAGCAGCACCAGCAGCTTCAGAGTCAGCGCAAAAGGGTGGGATTGGTGGTTCTGTCCTTCTTGCCAGGGATGGCAGAAGTAGGCACAGGCTTCCTCTTCTTCCCCATGGTGTTCTCTCAAGATGTCTCTGGCAGCAGGTCTTTCCTCTGAATGGTGACCTGCTTGCGAGCCTGCATCCTTTTATAATCCACGGAGCTGACGCAATTCATCCTCCCCATATGCGCAGTGAACGCTTTGCTCCACTAGGCATCCGCTATGCATCCTATAGGCATCCGTGATGCATCGCGCATCATCCACTACACATCCGCTACGCATCTGTTCCTTCCACTACGCGTCCGCTTTCGCTGTTCTCCCCGGAAGCCCTACGAATGTGTCATCTGCTTCCATCCGCTTTCATCTGCTAGGCTTCCTACGAACGTCCGCTTTACATCCCCGCTACATTCTCCCAATGTCCGTTGTTCCTTCCGTTCCTTTCCGTTGTTGTCTGCTCTGTTTATGCAAATTTGGGGCACTTTTGAGAGCGGATAACAACGGATGGAAAACTTGCTCATCCGCTGTGTCCTTTTTACATATCTTTTGCATCCGTTGGCCAGTGTGACCTAGCCTTAAGCAGCATTGGCCCAATTAGTGGGAAATCCACTGGCAATTTCAGGCTTGTAACCTGGAAAGGGAAGTGAAAAATTACCCTAGCAGAAAATACTAATAAATCATCATCAAAACCTGGAGTATACTAGAAGGAAGTAAAATATGATAGTCCTATTTTAGTAGTTGCCATAAAAAAGTGGGGGGGGGGNAGTAGTTGCCATAAAAAAGTGGGGGGGGGGAGAAGGAAATCTGGAAGAGCAGTGCAGCAGTTTGAAAGTGGAAGTACATTCCAACTCTTATCTTTAAAAGATTGTAATTAAAATACCAGAGCTTTTGCCTATGAATATATTTAATTGGAGAAGGTGAACGTGTTCATTTGGAGAATCTGGTTTACGAGACACCTGGGGGGGAGCGGGGGAACAGGGTCAAGGTGACTGTAAATTACGTACGCCAGAGTTGGCTTCATACAGGGCAGTGCCAGTATGTCGCCTCTAATAAATCCTTTGAAGTTTTTTGAAGTTTAGCTCAAGAATCATGATTTAATTAGTGCGATTGCTGGAATCCTGACAAACATCTTGTAACTTCAGCAACATCACTTCTTGAGAAGGATCCTGGTAGACCTTACATAATTCATGGGTTATTCATACCCATAAATACTGTAGCTACCAAAAAATTACCAGCCAATCAGTAATGTAAGGACTTACAAGAAGAACCAAATAAATGTTTGGACAACTCCACTCCTCTCCCTTATAATACAGATCTAAGGTATGTTGCTCAACTTTAGCAACTTTAACATGTGTGGATTTCAATCCCCAGAATTCCTCAACCAGCATGCTGGCTGGGGAATTCTCGGAGTCGAAGTCCAAGTTGCCAAAGTTGAAAAACACTGATCTAAGCATGCAAGTGGAATGATCAATTTTTCAAGTCAAACATATTCTGGAGTTCCTTAAACTCCAGTCATAAAGTCTGCAATAAGTGCTTTTCTTTCCCATCCCTTGGTTACCAGTTCCATTCTGAAATTTCATTCTGCACCATTCATTGATTTAGAAAAAGAAAGCAGGATATGTGAGTCCAGTATTTCCTTGCAAAGCTGTTTCCAATCTCATTCAGGCTCTAAATTGCCTACCTTCTGCAAATCAACAGTACTCATCATTTGTAAATAATGGCTGCACATTATTGTGTGTTTGTCATGCCATTTCTTATTATAAACCACTGTCAGGATCAATATATAGCAGGAGCAATATCCAAACCATTCATAATATTGGAAAAGTAATCCGTGACAAGCTGAAGTGTTCACTTAAATAAATCTGGCTGTGGTTGATGAGCCATGTTGCAAAAAGGATTGTGGAAGCTTATTTGTTCTTAAGGATTACATTTAATTGTTCAGACTGGGGCTTCACTGAGGCTCTTCACTCTCCATGTTAAAATTGTCAAAGGTGAGAGCTAAGAATAGACCATAGCTACAAGGAAAGTTGTATAGAGGATGATGACTTCACTTGCATATGAAGAATGATAGAATGCTGGATTTCAGCAGCAGCAGCCTTGAATGGCAACCCCATCCCTTTGTTCAAATCTTATCACATGACACACCCAGCTCAACCTAATCTGAGCTTCCATGTTCAACAGAGTTAGGCTGGTACTATAGTTGCATAGCTGTAGAGTTGCTATGGAAGTTAGGTTGCAGGTGGAAATGGAGGTGGAGGTAAGTGTGTATACTATATATATATTTGTTTTCCTAGATTTTCATGGGTGTATGTAGGTCTAGGTGTGTTTGGCTCTTTTCCCGTGTAAAATTAAGAGTATCTTGGCAACATTTCGGCGAGGTCCCACTCGCTATCTTCAGGCTGGTACTTTTGGCTTTGTGCCAGTGCAAGCAGTGTATGATAGGAGCTGCCGTCTCTCTATAAATGCTGGTGGGGGGGCTGGTGTGCTGGGCTGGTTGGCTGTGCTGCTGCCTCTTGATTGGTTGATAGAGTTGATGTTGGAATAATGGGCTGTCTGATGGCCTTGTGAGTTTTGTTGTGGAGATATTCTGGAACTTGTGCTGTAATCTCCTGGGTCGTTTGTTTTGTAGTGATTTTTTTCCATTAGCCTCTTGTGTTTTAACGGCTTGGGTAATGGGTTGTGTGATGGGCTTTTGAGTTCTTTTGTTGTGATATCCTGGGTCCTGCGTTGTAATCTCCTGGGTCGTTTGTGTTTTGATCTCT